>JAADXN010000245.1:0-33071 GCA_023337875.1 Pythium apleroticum | reverse complement strand
GTACAGCAACCAGTCGTGCAGCGCGGAGCCGAGCTTCCGTCACCTCCGTTTCCTGCGACGATTGGATAGATCGACGCGATCGCCCGCGCTGACATCCACGTGCTTGCGACGATGATGAACAATGATTTTGGCATCGCACGTGGTGACAGCCTCGATGTGTGCAGTCTGAAGCTCACTCGTGTCCTCACCCTGCCGTAGAGATCGGTGTTTCGTCAGGTACTGTGTGGATCATAAACTGCACTCGGCGTAGACTCTGCTGCAGGTGCCGACACCCCTCACTCCCATCCCTTCCCCCACCCACACGACATGACACTCGAATACATCGAATACAGCACTCAACAACCACTGCCACGGGCAACTTCTAGTTGTGGTAGTGTTATAATAATCCATCCCAACATCGCAATGAGGTCATACTGAAAGCACGGCAACCCAACTGGTACTTCGGAAGTACATTGTTGCGGTTGAAGTGAACGTGCAACAGGACACGCCTCGACGCGATTGAGGTTCTTCTATCAGCCAGTGAAACCCACCCACTGATCACGAGGACAAGCCGACCAATGCCTGGCACAGGGAGTGAAGAGAATTCATGCTTAAACTTTGAGTGTACATTCACGTAAGTTGTTTCTCGACAGCGCTAAGCGCTCAAGATGGACTACGCCTTTCACGTCTCTCCAGTTCAAGCTCAAGTTGTGCATCCTAAGGGCAGACTTGACCAGATATGTCGCGAGGTGCTGACGTGTAGGTTGTTCAGATAGCATCATTGTCTAGTTTCCGCACCAACCAGCACAGCCACGTATTCTACCATTTCCGCGGGTATGGTGCGCTTCTTCTGGATTGAACTTGACCTTGAAGCTGCTCTTGCGCTGATTGCTCGCCAGTGTTTTCGCGCCACCTCTGACCATATCCGTAATTCTCCCAACCTCCGTGCTGATGCCGTCAGATGACGGCACGTATTTAATACTTTCTCCGTCAGCTTCACACCAACTTTCCCACACATTACGTGGGCCACATAACATTCACTGATTTGCCAAAATGAGATCTAATCCGTGTTCTGATTGGCCGAAATCCACGCGTCCGTTGTGGGCCACCATCAATCTGCACCACGTGGGTGGACCCACCATGGTGAAGAGCTCCTTTTCCCGCGGTCGTCCGTCTTCCGTCCCGAGTGCGTCGCGAGCCTCCGTCCCAGCGACGCGTACGGCTCCGCCACATCCACATTAGCAAGACTACAGACACCTGCCACGCCATGGACTCGTACGTGGTGATCGGCACAGTGCTGGCCGTGATGGCGAGCGCCGTGCTCTTCCTGCGCCAGCCTAAGAAGCAGGACGCCAAGATGAAGAACGATATCCTCAAGATCGGCGAGCAGATGAAGATGTACAAGCAGACGGCGGCGGCTGCGGCAGCCACTCAGTCCACAGAGGACGCCAGCGACGCCAAGGCGGCGGCCGGCAGCTCCGACAAGTACCCAGGCGGCCGCGTGACGATCCTGTTTGGCTCGCAGACTGGCACGGCCGAAGGGTTTGCCGATGTGCTCAAGAAGGAAGGCCGCAAGCACGGCTTCGAGGCCCACTCGGTGGATCTGGAGGAGTACAACGCCGAGGACGACCTCCCGAAGGAGAAGTGCGTGATCTTCATGATGGCGACGTACGGCGAGGGCGACCCGACCGACAACGCCGTCGAGTTCACCAAGCTGCTCAAGGGAAAGACCGGCTCGCTGGACAGCGCGTCGTTCGCTGGCGTCGGCTACACGGTGTTTGGCCTGGGCAACCGCCAGTACGAGCACTACAACTCGATGGGCCGCCTGGTCGATGAGAAGATGGAGGAGTTTGGCGCGCACCGCGTGTTCAACTACGGCGAAGGCGACGACGACGGATCCATGGACGAGGACTTTGACAACTGGAAGGAGAACCTGTGGAAGGAGCTGCGCAAGCAGTTTATCGCTGGCGCGGAGGACGAAGAGGAACAGGCGGAGGCCGCGGCCGGTGCGCCGGAGCTCGAATACAAGGTCACGGAGGTGCGTGCGCCTGCCGGAGCCGTGGGCGGCGTCGCGCCGCAGCCAGCGAGCGTGCGTGTGAAGGCGTCGACGAAGCACTTCTTCACGGCCGCAAGTGCCAAGGTGGTCGTGAACCGCGAGCTGCGTGCGTCGACTGTGGGCGGCTCGACGGTCCACATGGAATTCGACCTGAAGGACACGGGCGTCGAGTACTTGACTGCCGACAACCTTGCGATTCTGCCAGACAACTCCGCGTCGAATGTGGAGCGTCTTGCTGCGCGTCTGGGCTTGGATCTGGAGCAGTGGGTCGCGCTGGAGCCTTTGGGCCAGGACACGCTCGGCGAATTGCCATTCCCATCACCGTGCACGGTCGAGAAGATCCTGACCAGCTACCTGTCGATCAACAGCGCACCACGCAAGGGACCACTCAAGCAGCTTGCGTTCTACGCGCGCAACGAAGCCGAGCAGGCCAAGCTGCTGTTCCTGGCGTCCAAGGAAGGCAAGGACGAATACCAGAAGTGGGTGCTGGACGACGAGCGCACGTACGTGGACATCCTCGAACAGTTCCCATCGGTCAAGCTGCCACTGGCGGCGCTCATCCAGCTCGTGCCGTTCTTGACGCCTCGCTACTACACCATCTCGTCGTCGAGCCTCGTGAACCCTCAGCGCGTCCACGCTACGGTGAGCATCATCTCCAACAAGAAGGACGACGGCCGTGTGTTTGAAGGCGTGTGCTCGACGTACATGGGCGGCTTGGAGCCACTGGGATCCCACAGCGACAAGAAGAAGAAGCGCGACAGCCGCCCAGGTGAGCAGGGCGCCAAGAAGCTGCGTGAGTGGCCTTCGGCTCGCATTTTCGTGCGTCCGTCGACCTTCCGCTTGCCCAAGGACCCGCTTACGCCGATTATCATGATCGGCCCTGGCACGGGCATTGCGCCCATGCGTGCGTTCCTCCACGAGCGCGACGCGCAGCGCAAGAACGGCGTCGCTGTGGGCAAGTCGATCCTGTACTTTGGCTGCCGTCGCCGCGACGAGGACTTCATCTACCGCGATGAGCTGGAGGGCTTCCAGAACAACGGCGTGCTCACGCAGCTGCACCTGGCGCTCTCGCGGGAGCAGAACGAGAAGGTGTACGTGCAGCACTTGCTGGCGCAGCACGGCGCCGACGTGTGGAAGCTGATCGAAGAGGAAGGTGCGTACATTTACGTGTGTGGTGCCACGGGCATGGGCAACGACGTGCACAAGGTGCTCCACGAGATCATCGAGTCCCACGGCAAGCAGTCGAGCGACGCCGCCGCGGCGACGCTCAAGAAGCTGCAGGACTCGCACCGCTACATCCAGGAGCTGTGGGCGTAAGGTGCGAATGAGAGGGGCTTGAAGCAAAAGAGTCGAGCGTACAATCTGCAATAGAAACAAACAAACTGAGACCGAGACAGCGGATTTCTTACGACTACGGCGCTTGCCACGTTCATTCATTCATTCGTCTTCATATCACTGACACACAATACGCTAACACTGCTATCACTATCACCACACTACGAGGCGCCTTAGTGGGCGTCACAGTCCTTGCGCTTCGGCTTCTTCGTCTTCGCCGCAGGCGTCACGACAGGTGAGACCGTCGCCACGGCAGGCTTTGGAGCTGGCGTCGGCGCGGCCGTCGTAGGAGCCGGAGTCGTTGGCGCTGGGGTCGTTGGCGCTGCCGTCGTAGGAGCTGGGGTCGTTGGAGCTGGTGTGGTGGGGGCGGCCGTCGTTGGCGCTGGGGTGGCGACCGCAGGGATCGTGCCGGCTTCGTTCGCCGGCTTGACCGTCACTGGCTTGTCGTCGTCGTTGCTGTTGCTAGCAGGAGCTCCGCCCGCCACGACTTCGACCTGGAAGCAGCTCGAGTATGCCGCACCGCCGTACGAGCCGCCAGTGGTCTTGATGTTGGCGTTGATCTTGTCGTTGTAGAACTTCCAGAACCAGACGAGGTTGTACACGCCCGGCTTGGTACCCGCAGGCATCATGAGGTTACCCACGCATGGGTAGTCGTTACCCGCACGGCCACTGAGCACGTTGCCCGAGAAGTCACCGTCCTCGTAGGTCTGTCCGCAGTTGCCATCGTCAAAGTCGTGGAGCTGTCCGTCGATGAGCTTGTCCTGCGTGAGGTCCGTGGTCTTGTCGAGGCTCGAGCCAGCGGCACCGGTCCAGTACACACCGTAGAACGTACCACGGCCGGCCTTGTCCTTGGCGACGTGGCCGTTGTCCGTGTACGCGTAGTAGAACTTCTCGCCGGCCTTGACCTGGATGCGCTTGCGCCAGCCCGAGTAGTCGTACGCGTCCGACGAGCAGACGGGCTTTCCCTTTGGCACATCGTCCATGAAGATCTTGAACGTCATCTTGGTGTTGATGTTGGCGTCGCCGCGGCCCGGGTAGTTCTTCATGTAGCCGCGACAGAGGCCGTTGCCGCTCGTGCCGCCGTAGATCCACTTGCGCGCGTTGTCGTACACCACGCTGCGGTCCGTGTCGATGCAGTCGATCCACGTGTGGGCCGACGTGAGCGTGCTGAGCGCCAGCAGCGCCGTCGCCGTCAGAGAAGCCGTCCACATACTGTTAAAGGGAAGAGAGGAGGTGGTCGGAAGGCCGAGGATTGCTGAATGAGCAGCTCGTCACGCGATGCTCTCCTGACCGATGACTGGGGGGATGACTCAAGAGCTGCAAACACAGCAAGGACGATGGGAAATCCGGACCTGCTGCCGACGAGAAAGGATCCACCCAATACAGAGCCACAAACTCGATGCCTCCCGCTGTCTTCGCAGCCGCCAGCAGGCTGCATGCCGCCCATTCGCGAGACCAATCGCGGCGTGAAGTTGTCAGCGCGCGCAACCCAGTTCACCCGGAACCGACAAACTGGTTCGTTGACCTGGTGAGACCCAGGGCTCAGAAACTGCCTTTCTCGAGCATCTGATTCTAATGGAAATGATGTTGTTGGTCGAATCTGAGAACTCAGACCTAGTCGAGGCATCTGGTCGAACGCATCACCAGCTGGAATCGCGGAACATGGCTAGAGGTCTGACGAGCTCCGGAGGTTTCAGAACGCGAATGAGATACGATTGGAAGTTTGAACGGAGCTGCCTGCATGAGGCGAAGTGCCCGAAGGCGTGCGGGAGGAGGAGCACCTGGCGTGGCGCGTCCTACAGTGCGTCGCTGGTGGGTGTTATGTGGCTGAGTGGCTGGCCACTGAGCAGTCACGAACCCACGCGAGTGCGGCGGCAGCGCATGGCGGCGCGTGTGTGGCCGGCGTGTGGCGGATGTGGACAGCTGCGGAACTCGCGGCCGTGCTTCCACGATCCTTCTCAGCACGATCTGTGAGACGTTATGTGTGGGGGGATACCTGGAGAGTGAACGAGGGTGCCATCGGTTGAGCAACGGTAGCGTTGTTGCGCACCGGACTGGACTTGGCTGGACGCCTGTCGGTTTCGAGAAAAACGCGATGAAAGTTCCGAGCTTCTGCGAACGAAAGTGGCGAGTACAGCAGTGCTGCACCGAGAGAGCTGGGCGCGCTGCTTCGAGTGACGGACGATGGGGGAAACCTCAAATGAAGATGATGAAGGAAGCCAGGGCGGGCTATCAGCGTGTTCGAGACCGGAGAGCTCCGTGTTTGTGCGTTGGTTGCGGTTTTAATGCTCTGCAAGATGCATTTCTCAGCACGGCATGATCGTAGTAATTGTGCTTGTTCCAAGATCGGTAGCGTTGCACCACTGTATCTTGCGTGAACGGAGGCAACAACTCCACCTACTTGACTGCATAGAGGTGGCTCTGTTGATCCACACAAAGCCAAAATGCGGCAGCGCATGTGACACGGTATGTGCAAAAAGAGGTCGCGTTTGATCGCGTCCAATGACGCTCCTCTCGCCAGAAGCTGTGGCCGCTTCAAGTGCCAAGCCAATGTGCGACGTGTGCAATTGTGCGACGTGTGACGGATTCAAGTTCGACAACGAGGAGAAGGGACCGAACTCTTGTGATTGCGGAGATGGGACTCGCGTGGTTTAGCTTCCGACCCGGAGACAACACACCCAGGTCATGGTGGCACTTGCTGCCGTGTCGAAGGGCAACAGCCCCAGCAAGTAGACGTATGGGTGAAGTGAGTATTCTGATACCGGTAGTTGTAAAGTAGCCTGCGTTTCCGATGAATGGGTGTGAAAGTGTCCAAAATGCTGCTTGCGTCGGGCCGCTGACGTTGTGGAATTCGTTACGAATTGTCGCCCTCGTTAACGCGACTAACAGGAGGCCTGGCTGGTCACGATACCGAGCGTTGTCTGGTGAAGCTACCAACATATCGTGAGCCGAGCAAAGACAAGTGTCCAGACATCAGATCCAGATCCTGCGAGAATCAAGGATCGCGGTCTCTGTGGCCTTCATGTGCAACTGTTGGGCACAGGGACGTAACGAAAAGAAGCAAAATCGCCACAATCACGATGCAGAGGAGGCACGGACAACATGATAAACCCTATTGAGAAACTATAGAACGGATAGCACTGGCGATACCACGAATGCCGTCACCTCGCAGCGCTCGCTCACTTCTGCTGCTGCTGCTGCTGTTTGCGTTGCTGGTTCTGGTTGTTGTTGTTGTGGTGATGGTGGTTCGCGTGTCTGTGCTTGTTGTTGTAGTGCTTCGGCCGTGGCTCGTCCTCCTCGCTCAGCATAAGCTCCTTCGGGATCTCGTGGATGATCATCGATGCCCGCACCTTGAGCCACTTGCGGAAGTTCCAGTAGATCGCGCGGTTGCTCGACTTGAGCGCACATTCCAGCGCCGTGTGCCAGTCCTGGCGACTCAGTCGCGGGTTGTGCTGCATCATCTCCATCGACAAGCGGCACGCCGTGAGGGCGTCGCCCTTGACCTCCGAGTGGTACTTGATCAGCTCGCGGTAGCACACCGTCGAGTACTCCATGATCTTGACGTGCTTGGACAGAATCTGCTGCGCCGTCTTGGCATCGCCTGCGCGCAAGTGGGCGAGCACCACGTTCTGGTAAGTGAGACCATCCCACTTGAGGCCCTTCTCCTTCATTTCCTCCGCGTGCGCGTGCACCTTCTCGAGCTGGTCCGTGTTCAAGTAGCACAGCAGCACGGCGTTGTGGGAGAAGAGGTTGATCTCCTCGTCCTTGCCCAGCGCCTTGTGCTCTTCATAGATCTCGAGGCCCTTGTGCTGCATCGCGACGTCGTCGGCCTTGGCAAAGCCCATGAGCACGGCGCCCAAGTACGCGTGCTGAAGCATGTGTCGCGACTCCGTGGGCATGTCGTCGTAAAGCGCAATGATGTCGTCCCAACGCTTCCCCTTGGCATACGCGGCGATGACCGAGTTGTACATGGTCATCGATGGCGTGAAGCCGGCCTCACGCAGACCGTTGTACGCGTCACGTGCCAGCTCCCAGCGGCCCGTCTTGCCGCCGCAGATCGCAAGCGAATGGTACGAGCTCTGAGACATCTCGAGGCCTCGCTGGCGGATCGCACGCAGCACGCCGAGCGCCGAGTGCACGTCGCCGTTGCGCGCGCAGCTGTTGAGGATGCTGTTGTACGTCACGAGCGTCGGCTCAATGCGATTCCGCAGCATGTCGTCGAAGATCTCGAGCACAAGCTCGTGCTGCGAGGCCTTGAGCGCCGCCGACAATGCCCGCGAGTACGTCACGTGCTGCGGCACGTAGCCGTCGTTGCGCATGATCTCGAACACGCGCAGCGCCTGCGAGTACTTGAGCTCCTTGTAGCAGCACGCCAGCGTGCACGAATACGCGTGGATGCGAGGACGAATGCCCTGCTCGCGCGTGTAGCGCAGCACGTCGAGACACTCCATCGGGCGCTTGCGCACAGCGAACACTTCGATGAGTGCCGTGGCGACGTTGACCGTGAGCCCAGCGCCGTCGTTGGCCATGATCTCTTCGAAAATGTCCTTGGCCACGTGCCAGTTCTTGTCGCCTTTGTACGCGAGCTCGAGCACCTCGATGTACGCCGACTCTTCTTCGGTGATGGTCTCCTTGACGTCCTCGACTTCGTGCTCGCCCTCGAGCAAGCCCGGCTCGTCCACCGCCGAGAACACGGACCGGACTTGCATGGACGCAGCGTCCAGCAGCCACGGCGACTGTGTGCGCTGGCTTGTGCGCAGCAGCGGAGACGAAGAGGCAGCCGCCGTCCAGTGGCTACTGCCGTGGAGCTCACGGACGGAGCTGGAGCCAGCGAGAGCCGCGACCGCTGCACCACCATGCGGCAAGGCCACACGCAAAGCTGACGCGCTCGTGGCGGCGCTGGATCGCCGAGCCTGGCGCCATATCCGCTGGTTTAACATCACGCGCATGATGAGCTCCAGCGTTGGATCCGCTTGCTTCTCTTGTCCGTCCACTCACTGTGGGGCTCTAAGAGCCCGGCTCTTGGTCAAGGCACGTGCTTCATGTTCACCACACCATTTACCTGTTTTATTTGGTATTTGCTTGTTGTAATCATCACATGATAGAGGTACTAGATTTGAACCTGTGTTGGGACATCACTATCGTTTAATGCAGGTATTGAGGGGTGAAGTGAACCAACTCGAATAGAAAGGGAAGCTCAATCCTCGGAAAGCTCGAGGTGGAAATGGCGGCGGCATTGGCGACGCGTGACGCGCCCGTGGTGGGCGCTACGGGCTCCAATCTCTGGCAGCAGCTACTCCGTGATTCGTCTGTGCGGTCCAAGCTTCCGGTGGTGAATTTGCTGGTCGTGGGCGACCACGAGAGCGGCAAGACGGCGCTTCTCTCGCGGCTGGACGAACGGGCGTCTGCGAACCACGGCGACGGCGCAGCGTCGCTCAAGGACGACGCCGCGAATGGAAATGCCGCCAGCGGAGCTAGTGAAGCGACCCCTACGACGCATTTCGCCAGCTCGGCGCTTCTTGCATACACGACGATGCACGTGTTGGATCCGAAAGCCAAGGAGAGCGGACAGGCGGACGCCGCCGACGACGTGATCGCCCACATCAACACCTGGACGCTGAACGAGCTGCCGCTTGTGGAACTGATTCCAATCGCTGTGAAGCCGCAGACGCTGCCGCACACCGTGATCGCTGTCGTGCTGGATCTGTCGCGGCCGTGGGCCATCAAGAGCGCGCTGGAGCAGTGGACGTCGGCGCTGGAAGGCCAGTTGCTGCCGCAGATCAACCAGCTCGCGCCGGAGCAGCGCACGCAGCTGTACAACGACGTCAAGCAGTACATTCTCGCCTATGAGGATCCGGTGAGTGGCGTTGTCGAGGCATGTTGTAGCGATTTACTTAACTGATTCATGTTCGTGTGTTTGATTGATGTAGAGCATTGATCACTCGCTGCCCAAGTCGGTGGATCTGTCCAACAAGAAGGAATTCGTACGAACTGCACTATGTGAGAGGTCGAAAGTACGAGAGATTAATGTGGCTGTTATGTTGACTGTTGTAGCTGGAAGAAGGCGCGCTCGCGAAGAACTTGGGCGTGCCGTTGGTTCTGATCGTGGCCAAGTCTGATGTATGTTACTGACCATTGATGAAGCTATTGGCATGCATCAGAGCCCGTTCTGACCCTGTAATTGATGTAGCTGCGGCCGGAGAACTCGGTCAAGATGGACTACATCGAGTACGTGCTGCGCCAGTTCGCTATCAGATGTACGTGCATCACATCACGCCATTGATTGAACGTCAGCCGTCCTGATCTGACTGTGGCTACCAATAGACGGCGCGACGATCGTGTACACGTCCGCCAAGACGGGCACCAACGTGGACCTGCTACGCAGGTACCTTCTCCACCGTGCGTTCCCGACTCACTTCAAGTTCGACCTGCCGCCTCAGCTGGTGGACCGCAGCTCCATCTTCGTGCCTGCGGGTTACGACTCGTTCGGACTCGTGAACCAAAGTCTGGTCGGCTCGCAACCCAAGTGGCCTGCCGACAAACCGTTCGACCAGATCGTACCGCCACCAGCAGAAGAGGTCGACGACCACGCTGCTAGCAACGGTGCCGCGTCCGTGAGTGCTGGCGACGTGAAGCTTGATCTCCACGAGCGATGGCTAGAGAAGCTGGAGAAAGCCGCTGGCGCAGGGCTGGAAGAGCTGCAGAAGCAGAGTGTGGAGGCAAGTAAGAAGGCGGAGGCCGCTGCTGCTGCTCGCCGTGCGGCCGCGGAGCGTCGAAAGCGTGAAGAGAAGGACGTGAACTCGACGCACCTCGCCAACTTTTTCAACAACTTGCTCAGCCGCCCAGAAAAGTCCAAGTCAGGACGCTCTCTCGACACCAAGAAGGTGAGCTCTCGTGCTTCGGAAAGCTCTTCGCGCGAATACTTTTGACTGACGCTTTTGGATACGTGCTGCTCGTAGAAGGACAAAGGCGAGCCGAGCGTCAAGGCGCTGGCGGAACAGGAGCTGCAGAACCTGTCCAAGCGCCCTAGCAGTGCATCGTCGTAGAGTTCATGAAGCGTTCATCTTAAAGGCAAGATATTGAGAAACAGAACACGCCGTTCTGCGTTATGGTTCCACTGGCGGTCGGCCGTCTAGCTGATCACGCAGCCGCTGCTGTTTGTGGCGAGCTTGGTCTGTTCGACGAGTTCCTCCACCTTGGCCTGGTCTTCGTCGGCCGAGTCGTCCTCGTCTTCCTTTGCAGTTTGCCCAGCCTTGCGCTTGCGACGAATGGGCGGAAACAGGTCTTCGATCTGCACGTCCTTCATATCGCGACGCCGGTAGAAGAGGATGTACGCGGACGACGACACGACTTCCTTGGCGTCGATCTCCTTGCACTGATGGTCGTTGAAGCACTTCCACTTGTTGTCGTCTTCGCTCAACACGTAAGCAAAGTAGTGACCTCCACCAAGCGCTCCGACGTGGTTCACGACAGCGTACAGATCGTACAAAAGTGAGTCGTCCGCGCGTTGAGCAGCAGTAGCAGGTGCGTCCATGAGCGTCGACGACGTTCGGGGAGAAGAGACCACCTTCGGAAGTGACGACGGCTCCTTCTCGTCAACTGCGCTGTCGCCGTTCGCCGGATCCATAGCGTCTGCTTCAGGTTCTCGCAGCTTACCACCGAGGAACTGCCAGTACACCAATCCGCTCTGCTGAAAACGCTTCGGCGCTCGCTTCTTCGCCACGAAATCTTCGAGTCGCAGACCCGTGAGAGGGAAATCCACGAAGTGGTGGAGCTTGCGTCGCGAGGTTTGCGTGTAGCAGAAGCGTTTCAGTTGGATGACGAGCAGCGGAGGCAGCCGCCAAAAGTCCATCGTCTTCGTGGCTGGGCGATGGGTCTTACACCGTCCACAGTACGCCTCGTTGATGCTTTCCTGTGCCGTGAACATGTCGAGACAGCGGTGGATGTTGAGCGGCATGTTGTCGAGTCGGTGGTTGATCTGGACCGACTCGTGGGTGTCAAGCTTGCTAGCTTGGATCGGGTCATACTCCTCTTTGAGTGTCTTGATGTCCCAGTCGATTGCGATCGTTTCCTCCGCAGAGAGCTCGATTGTCGTTGTCGGTGAGGGCAGAATCACACAGCCCAGACAGCCTTCTAACCACTCGCATCTGGAACAGCCGATGCCGTGGGACGTCACCATGCGCAGACTGAAGCCGAACTGTGTCCACGCAAGATGCCGCCCCAGCGCGACAGTCGAGAGACCCGTGCGCTGCAGCTGCTGCTTTTGTTCTTCATCGTCTCGCGACAATTGTGATCGCAGCATTTCGTCCAGTGCCTGCGCCGACGGAGGTTTGACCCAGTTGAAGATGCGGTGTAGTCGACGCCAGACGAGCATGTACAGATCATAGTTGGACGTCGTCCGCAGGGAGACACGAAGCGTGAGAGGAGCGCCGAAGAGCCGAGTGATGTGAGCCTCCGCGAAGGAATTGACCGAGCGCTCGACGCGACGGTGCACGAGAAACACGAACGCTTCTTCTCGCCGGCGCTCCAAGACCTTCGACACCGGAATGTGATATCGTCGCATGCCTGAAGGGTACGCGACATCGACAGTGGGCACGGCACCGTTGGCTGAGCTGCCGCCGATAACGCGAGCGGCCAAGAAGAGGCGCGACTTCTCGTCTCGAACATAGACGGACGTTCCGATCGCGAACGGGCCCGAGTACAATGCGACATCCACGGTGTTCGCGTCGATCTCGTCCTGTTCGTTCACTTCCACAGTCTGCCGGTCACTGCCTGTCGGACTGCTGGCTCGACTGGTCGGAGATTCTTGGTCTGTGACACTCTCACTTTCACTTGCTTCGGTGTCGGACTCTGGCAGCGGTGACGGGAGCTGAGTCGCAGGCTTTCCATCTTCCGTGGATGAGGAGGGCGCCTCCGTGCGTGAAATCTCTTCCGAAAACTCGTCCAGCTCGTACGCTGTCAGTTGGTCTCGCTCATGGATCCGGATCAATGGCGTCTTGGGCTCCAGGATCGCATCGACAGTGTGCAACTGGGAAACTCGGGCGATGATGACGTGGATATCGCTACGCGGTGGGACGCCGTCTCGCTTATCCATGCGTCGTATCAAGTCAGCGACTTCGTCCTGGACTTCTTGCACGCAGCCTTCGTTGCGGACTCGAACAGAGTACTTCATCGGCACTCGGTCGTTGTTGAATATGACCGTCACCAAGATCGATCGGTAACTGCTCTCGGGCAGCGAGAGTTGCAGAAACGTAAATGGCTCGAAGCGTGCAGACTCGAAATGGCAGACAGAACACTCGAGCAGACTCTTGTACTGGCCAGTGAAGAGTGCGACGATCACGGAAAACTCGCGCTTTAAGTGGTTCTGCCACCACTCGTTCGCAACGATAGTGTCACATCGTCCGTCACTATCCGGTTGCTCGATGTACGGCTTCGCCACGATCCGATTCAAGTCTTCGCTCAATCCGCTGAGTAAGCAGGCGAGGAGTTCTTGAGCGTCGTGCTGGTCAGAGCCAACGAACTGCGGATTGAAACGCGCCAGGACGCGTTTGAACTCTGTCGGCGCGAACCGCTTCTTCTCAGACGTCCACAGAACACGAAGCAGTTCGCCGAACGCCACGGCGAGTTTTCCGTTGGTTCCATCCCGATTGTGCAGATTGATATCGTGCAGATACTCCTCGTTCTTGAAATAGTCGACCAGCAAGCGTGTGTGGCTCATACATTGAAGCGCGCTGCTCATGTAGCACGTATTTCCGAGGTTGTCCAAGCCCACGAGACCTGAGCCCGTGAATGCATTCCGGGAGAACCGGCGTTTCAGTGTGCGTGCAGTGGCGAAACCCTCGTCTTCGACAACGTTTGCCGGTTTCAGGGGCGCGTCCTTGCTTCCATTCCCGCTGCGTGTGCTCCCCAGGGCTGTCAACGACTCCAGACTCCCCCGCGAACAGATATCCGAAGGTCTCCTTGAGAGCTGTGGGGGCACAGTAGCATCCAGTGGTCGCTTCTTGCCACTTGGTGAACGCACCGTGTCGAGGGAGTCGTCATCGTCGTCGTCATCCACGGAGACGGTCATGCCGTCACTGCCACTACTTGACTGAGAGAGGGGCCACGACCCGTCGTCGTCTTGCACTTCCAGTAAGAACACACTGGACTGAGTGAGTCGCTTGAGGTCCTTCGGACGGCTTCCACGAAGTCGGTACTTTTGGTCCGGGTGGTTTTCGTCGAAGAACCATAATCGAGCTTTCTCCATGAACTTGGTCAGCAAAAGCGCCTTGCATGTTGCGTGAAGCAGCGAGTCGACTGTGCTCAGTTGGCTTAGCAAGACTTCTTCACCCGATAAAATGACGCCACCATTTGACGAATCAACGCGCGCGACTCGCAGCACCAAGGGGAAGAGCTCGACTTGCTTCACACCATTCGCCAATTCGATAACTGATCGCGCCAAATCCGGTCCGCCGCTGTACCACTGCGATAAAACTCCATACACGGGTGCAGGGACAAGCTATTCGACGCCATACATCAAAAAGGAAGTTAGCAAAGCCTTTCTGGTTCATTCCCAAAGCAGACCACGCGCAACGTACATGAAAATCGCGACCAATAACCAGCTTGTCCTTCAATCGTCGACTTCCGCTTCGTTTCAACAGCGACCAATTCGCGATAGTTCCTGGTCGCCCGCCGTGAAGCACTGGACTGCTCGTCGCTGATTCTTCCCCGACGGAATGAGCTTCGCTCCACATGACGTCACGCGCCACTGGAGGAATCACAAGAGTCTCGCTCTTGGGCGTGCCGACAACAGGGTCCATGCCCGAGAATTTACACCACTGCTGCCACCACTTGCTCGCGACATAATTCCACGACTGACCGACTTCGATTTGCTTTGTTGCTTCCACCCAGTTCCACTCAACGATCTTCTTCTCGAGAACTGCCGAGTCGGGTTTGATGCCGAATAGGATGCACGCCACGAATGCCATTTGATGAAGCATGTGCTGGATCGCGGGGGATGACGACGCCCACTCAACGAATTCGACTTCATCCCACGAGGTATCGCCCTGTAAGCTCGCTCCCTATAGAATCCGAAATGAGCTTACCCTTTCATGCGTAGAAAGCACCCACACGGGGATTCTGACTTACCTCCTTGGGCGTGTGGCTGCTGCTGTGCCCATTCATCGATGCTGAACCATTGAGCTGATCGCCTTGCAGGTTCAGCAGCGCGTCCAACTCGCTTCGTGACATCCGACGCCCACTCATGGTCTCGTCACTAAAGAGCTCGAACAAATGCTGGCACTTGGACTCGACCACTCCTCGACAAAGGTCGGACAGCACTTGGCAGAACTCGTCGAAGAGCACCATTCCAGCAACAGCACGCTCCCGCTTCGCTCCACAGACACGCTCGAGTATGTGGCGAGGGAACTCGTGGCGTGCTAAAAGGTCGATGAACTGGTCACTCGGGATGCGGTTGCTCGCGCCGCCCTTGGTGTCAAACAACTTGTGGAACTGCTTCTCCAGCGTCGAGACTTCGCTCGGTGTGAACAGTGTCGACTCCGCGATGCGGTGGCGAATCACGACGGGGTTATATTGCTTCTCCAGCTCCACGATCTGGTCGTCATCCACGCGACCGATCTTGTCGGAGAGCGCGTACAGCCACTGCAGCAGCACGGCGTTGCCTTCGGCGTCTTTCTCGTCCGCGATCGCCTTGAACTCGTCCATTGTGAGCGTCGTCCGCTCGCCAAACACGCGGTTGAAGAACGCCACCGTGACGCCTCGTCGTGCCTTTTTCCGGCCGTAAACCACGTCCATGAACCGGCTGAGGACCTCCCTGGAGACGAGTCCCGTTCGGTCCAGGTCGTAGATCGTGAAAAGCAACTGCAGGTGCTCGTCGCGCGTGCCGTGCTTAAGCAGCGCGATGCCTCGCAGCACTTGCTCCATGCTCAGCTCGCCGTGCTCCTCCGTGTCCAGCACCGTGAAGAGCCGATCCGAGAGCGAGTGTGGAATCAACGGGAACGCACTCAGCAGTTTACTGCGGAACAGCTTCTTGCTGAGGCCCACAGCCGCGGGATTCGATGCGATGCCCAGCGGGTTCACGCTTCCGTTGGCGCTAGCCACAGTCGCAGCAGTAGAGCGTCGAGGCGGCTTGGAAGGAGGTGGCAGTGGCGGCAGTTGTCCTCCGCCAACCGGACCGCCGCTTGAGTCGGAATCCACACGGCACACTCGCAGGAAACCTTCCGTGTAGCGCTTGAGATCCGCAGCCGGCAGCCGCTGCACGTAATTGTCTTGCATAGGCGCCTCGGCATCGGCCGCCGGGGCGTTGTAGCCCATCGCCATGACGTTTCCCATCGCGAATGCGGGCGATGTATCTTGTCGTTTCGGGGCTTTGCGGGCGGGTTAGAGCGCGAGAAAGGCCGCAATTCACGCGCGCGTTCGCAGGTGGATGCAGGGGATCAATGAGCTCACTTGTATCGATACACGCGGCGTTAATGTGGAGCCACGAGCATGTACAGACGCGTGCGCAAGGTCCGCAGGTGTCGTCTTGCTCCCGTTTCTCCTCTGGTTACGCGTGACCCCTTCTTCAAATTCGATGAGGGTGGCAAGGTTACGCCAACAGCAACGTACTGTACTAATCCTTATTTGAGCGCTGTTTCGTACGGGTTAACTTTGGCGAGTCAAGCTATTTTGTGGAATTACAGATATCACGAAATCAAATATTAGGTTACGTGAAGGTTACATAAGGTTACTCCGGCTCAAAGCGTGCTGTAGCGGTGCTGCTCGGAGAAGAGCGTGGACTTGAGGTCGCGTTCGATGTACTCACGCACGAGCGGCGCGAAGATGTCGAGCTGCATCTGGCCGTGGAACATCGCGTCGTGGCCGAACTTCGAGTCGACTTCGACCAATTCCGAGTTGTAGCCATACGACTGCAAGATGTTGACGATCATGCGCTGCTCCTGGATGGGGACGAGCAGATCCTGCTTCACGCCGATGATCAACGAGTCGGACGAGATGCGGCCCACGCCCTCGGCCAAGTTGGTGTACCCGCGGCCGACATTGGTGAGATCCATGGCCTTCGACAGCAGCAAGTAGCAGTTCGGGTCGTAGATGCGGGCAAACTTGTTGGCTTGGTACTCCATGTAGCTCTCCACGTCGAATGTCAGCGACTTGAAGTGCATCGGACCCGACGGGTTCCAGTCGAATCGCGCGTCGAATTCTTCCCGGGAGCGGTAGCACATCATACCCAACTCTCGTGCGACCTTCATACCGTTCAGAATCGTGCCCTTCTCGTAGTTGCCATCTTTGTAGCCCGGATCCGTGAGAATCGCTTGACGCTGGACGCGGCGAAGGGCAACTGTGCCTGGCGTCGTCTGAGCCGTGCACGCAATCGCAACCAATCGCTCGAGCCGCTCAGGGAACTGTGCCGCAAATTCCAGCGCCTGCATGCCGCCCATGCTTCCACCAATCACCGTGTGGACGCTGTCGATGCCGATGTCGTCAAGTAACTTGGCGTGGCAAGCAGCCTGAAGCAAATGAATCGAGTGAGTTTGATGCACGGGCGTGGGTCCCTGCAATTCGCCAGGCATTGCGTACCATGTCGGCAGGTGTGATCTGCGGGAAAGTTGCACAGTATTGCTTGCCTGTGAGTGGGTCGATGGTAAGCGGAGACGTGGCACCATACGGGCTACCCAGCACCGACGGGCAGATAACGCGAAAGTACGACGTGTTGATCGCCTTCCCTGGGCCGATCATGTTCTCCCACCAGCCTGGACGAGGATCATCGCGATTGGACGCTGCGTGGCTGCCGTGAGAAAACGACGGAAGCACAAGAATGGTGCGCTCGCCCGTCAGAGTGGTGTCTCCCTGCAATCGCATCCACAACGCATTAGACTTCATCGTTTCCAGACTTCACATCCCTTGCGTCACGCACCCATTGCTCCCATTCGATCTTGATCTCAGGCAGCGAGCCGCCGCACACAAGCGGGAAATCTCCTTTCAACACAGACTGGTGCTTGTTTCGCTGAAGATGCTCGTGTTCGCGGTCATGGTAGGGGTGGAAGCCGTTGTGGGGGACGGCGACGCCGTAGGCGCGCCGCGCTGTCGTTGACACGCTTGGCGCCAGGCGTCTGCAAACAGACAAACCGTCAGCCACAGACTCACACATGCATCCACAGCGCCTAGCGTACCGTTGCAGTCGGCCGAGCATTGTTGCAGACTTGCGAGGAAGCTGGTCGTGAAGCGATCACGTTGCTCGACGCCTAGAACCAGAATGATGTCGTGCATTCCACGCTGCCTGGGCAGCAAGCTCTTGAAGCCGAGCCGACCTCCCCAGTCGACCGGCAGCCAATCAACGCGAACTCACTGTCACAATGCAAATGAGTGACTATACAGTTTTCGTGTTTAAAATAAATTATGAGTCTTGATTGGCTGAAATTTGGTGTCGAATGATGATACGACGTCTATCTTTGCGTGGATTGGGCCTTCGTGAGAGGGATGGGTGGAGAAGAGCTCCTACGCAAACATGGCTACAGTCCAATGTGATTGATGAAGTTCCGGAGCTGTATGAACGGCAAGATCTGCAAGCACGCTTGAGCCGACGACGAGGTCATCCAAGGATCAAATCGACGATGCATGTCGTCAGCGTGCCAGGCGCAACATGTTGCATAGAGAGCTGGTGACCCTTGGGGTTTAACATGGCTACATTTGTTTACCATCTTGTACGCTCCTCCCCACTCTGTCACGTGTTCGACTTGGCTTACTCGAGCGTGAGGTACTTGACGAGGAGGTAGCGAGCCAAGTCATGAGCACCGCTGAGATTCCATCAACAGACAGCAAATGAGTATGCGATGTGGGTAGCGAAGTCAGCTGCAAGTTCGCACCTTTGTCGGTAGATCAGCGAGAGGTTGTAGGCGGTTTCGCGGCAGATGTGGTATTCCGGTGGAACTTCGTGGATGTCCTTCACCTCCAACTCGAAAAAGCGCATCACACGCTCGTACATTGGAATGGCGAGGTGGAACAAGCCCTACATCGCACACGAAGTCAACACCAAAGCGTTCCGAAATCGTGAGCAGCAAAACGTACCAGCTGCTGGTGGGCTCGGCCGATGTTGTACCACGTCTCCAGTTGCAGGTACTCCTTCTTGATTCCAACACGCTCGACGTTATCGGGGATGATTCGCGTGCGCTCGTACTGCTGCAGGAACGCAAACGCCTTTGCCACTGTGTGCTGGCGATCGTTGATCGTCCGCTGCATCGATGCCGAGAGAAACGCAAGGCCGATGCAAAAGACGATGAGTGGATCGGTTGGGTGCTTCTGATGGGCAAGCGTCAGCTCGCCAACCGTCAACGACGCAATATCCCACGCAGAAGACTGGTGTCCAGCGAGCACAATGGCAGGGTAGCTGTGCGGGTCGTCTCGAAGCAGCTTCGCGAGGAACTTTTGGTGCCATGAGAACACACCCGTGATCGCAATGACGCGTGCAAACAAACTCCAGTAGCCGAGGTGCTGGGGATCTTCCATGATGTTGAGTCGAGCGCATTCATAGGCCATGCGGTTCTCCTTGAACTCGAGCGCAATGACGAGCGCGAGGAATCGCAACTCGAAGCGGAGATCCGGCTTCGCGATCTTGTCGGATGTGTTGACGTCCGTCAGCAGCTCGATCGCCGCCACATATTTGCCCAGCTCTGTGAGCGTCTGGGCAACGTCAATGACCAATTGGTAGTACTCTTGCTCGCCCAAAGCTCTCGAGATCACGACTTGCTGCGCGACCCGCATGACGATGCCCATGAACGAATCGCGCTGTACTGGATCCGAGATATCCACTAAGTACTCTGACTTCAGCACTTGGAACCCGACCGATTGGATATCAGCAGCACTTACGACATCTTCGGCTGCGTCGTTTGTGTTCTTCACGCGTCCTGAGAGTCGGAAGGACGTCTGATTGAGACTGGTCAAGATGATGGGAATTCCAACCTTGCACAGAATTTCAGCCTCTCCGGCCATTTTCTTCAGGTGCCCCCACTCGATCAGCAGCTTGAGACGGATGCCGTTCTCCATAGCGTCCACCGACAGAGAGGGGTCGGGCGTAGGCTCCATTCGTGTTCGTGCTTGTCCGTCCTCGTCGTCATCTTCCGCGTCCTCACCATCCTGGTCTTCACCACTGTCAACGTATTCAGAGTCTTCATCGTCGTCTTGCGCCTCATCAGCTTCGCCAACTTTTTGGCGCTTGGCTTTCTGCTCTTCGTCCTGCTTGTTGATTTTCCTGCGACGACCAGACTGCACCCAGTAGGGTCGAATCGGTGGGTGCATGATCTCAGGGAGGCCCATGTTGAGCAGGTAGATTCCCTTCTCCGGCTTGCCGTATTTTCTAGTCGACTTCATCGCCTTCAACACGAGCTCGGGGTCAACGACGAGATGATCCATCTCCAGCTGATAGGCGATTGCCTTCTCGTAGAAATCGATCGCGATCTCGAACCGTCGCAAACGGTCATTGCATTCAGCGAACTTGATCCAAATCTGCTCCAGCGGAAACTCTTCGCGGCCCAGCAGCAGCGCGAGGATCTCCGCAGCTCGGTCGTCTTGATCTCCAAGTGCGATGTACGCGTCCGCTACGTCCAGGTACAAGTCGCCGAAGACTTCGATGTCCTGAGCGAAGAGATGATTGAACATCGCCTCGGCAGTCTTGTAGTCTCGCTCGAAGAGATGGCAGATGCCGTACTTGACTGCGATATCGAGAGGAAGTCCCCCGGGGTCACCTTCCACTTGCGACGATCCGTTCTCATGGCTAGCAGCCGCGTAGCGGCCATGAAGCTCGTGAATCACTTGAATCGCATCTCGATACTTTTTCAGTGTAATGTACAGATCCGCGAGCATGTTCACTGCGTTGAGCTCGTACTTTGACGCTTGCTGGTGGTGGAGCAGCGGCTCTGCAGAGGCCTTCTCGATACACATTTTCAGAGCATCCACAGCTTCGTCTTCTTGCTCATTGCAGTGGTAGGCTTCGGCGATTTGAATCCAAAGAGACAAGTCCTCGGGCAGGAGCACGGTGAGTTTCCTGAACACTTCAGCAGCGCGTCGGTTGTCTCCGCGTTCACGACACAGTTCGGCGTAGTTGAAGAGAGCGTCTTGGTCTCTCGGATCGGCGCTACTCGCTTTCTTGAAACAGAACAGCGCCTGGTCGAAGTTCTTCTCGTCCTTGGCGATGCGGCCGACTCGTTTCCACAGCTCCGCGTCGTGCGGCGTGAGAGTACATGCGATCAGGAAAAACTGCAGCGCCTTCGTGCGGTCCTGACGATCTTCGTAGATCATGCCGAGTGTGTGATACGGGTCTGGAATCGTCGGCGCCTTCTTGATAAAGTCCTTCAAGAGCGCGATGGCCTCATCATATTGGTGCGACGCGTACAGCATGTTTGCTTCACCCAGCACACCCGTGAGCTCTGGAGGCACTTTGCTGACAACCACGCGTCGTCCTGGTCGTCCCCGACGACCACCGCCGCGGCCGCTGCCACGTCGACGTTTCCGCGACTTGCCCCAGAGCTGGCGCTCAATGTCAGAATCATCTTCCTCCTCCTCTTCACTCGACTGCGGCTCGTACGCGTCCTCGCTCTCCGCATCCTCTCCGTCAGCTATACAAGAACGCTGTGAGAGGTCATTCCCGACAGCCACGATCGTTGCAAGAACTCACCGAAGGTTTGGCCGACGGCGTCGCCCGTGCTGTCGGCGCTCACTTCGTCGCGAGACTCGGAGTCCGGATCAAACGTTAGCCCAGAGGCAGCCACGGCGTTCTCGTACTCTTCGATATGCGCAGGCAGCTCGTCGTTGCCCATCGCCGCCTCCAGCAGCGACCGGAAGTACGACATCTTGGCACTCACTGATCCTCACCAATCGCCATTCACCAGCGTCGCCAAAATGGAGCAGTGCACTTTGTCGACTGACCATCATTCTGACTCCATTCAAGCAACATTTCGAATGTTGATAGAAGGTTGCACGAACGCGAGGCGCCAACGTTTTTTGAAACATCAAAAGCGCCGAACGAGAAAGGAAGACCCGAGTGAGAATGGAGGAGCAACCGCAGGAGAACACGCTATCGTGGCAGGAAGTGCAGGAGATCTGCGGCGAAATGGAGAACCTGTACCGCAAGGACGCTCAGAAGGACGCGTCGCGTCTGCGTGCGCTGATCCAGAAGCGCAAGGAGATTTCTGCCACGGTCCAAGCGAAGCGCGCCGACTCGCAGAAGCAGTTGAACCGTACGTGTTGCACAAGTCATCCGCAAAGAGATGGGCGAGCTTATAAGGAAGCATATACATAGCTTCGGGCGTGTAGAATGCCTTTACTGACTCGATTTATGTGGTGGTATTGCGTAGACTTGCTGACGAATGTTGGCGAGTGGGAGCGCCAAACGGCGACGTCGAAGACGCGGAACGAGCACTTGGCGAACAAGCTGCAGGAGCTCGAGACGTTGAAGCGAGAAATGGTTGCACAGCTGGAGCGTCTGCGTGAGGACGAGCAGTCGTCGAAGGAGTCGCTCGACGCACTGCTCGACAAATACGAGGTGACGCGCCAGGAGGTTCTCAAGTACGAACACGAGCACCGCCACGACGTCGACCGAGCTAAGTACGTCCCTACCGTGACGGTGATTTTTGCCGCAAGCATGAGCTTTCATCGTGAACGATTCTAATGGTTTGTGTGTGTTTCAAGGCATTTCATGAGTCTGTACGCTGCGGTAACCGGCATCAAGTGGGATTTCAGCGGCGATACCATCGCCGGAGAGATCCACGCGCCTGTGACCAAGAGGATCGTACCGTTCGACATCGACGTGCAGTCGGATCAGTTCACGGCCGCCAACGCGCTATGGGACGCGATCGACGAGGCCTTCGACGGCATCGACGACTCGCTGTGAATATTCACCTCCAGATCAAGCCGCAGCCACGACACCACACCAGTCAATGTATCTTATTTTTCACCTTGCAAGGCTTCTCTTTCCCCTTCCAGACATGGAGACAGCGAAGCGCCATCACCTCGTCGGCTTTCTCTTGCTCCATCCTGTCGATGGATGGGAACGAGTAACCCTCCTCAATAGAGAGCTAGGTTCTCTATTAAGATGTATACGGTACGCCGGTGAATGATGGTAAGAACCTGGGTGACATGAATAACGGGCATTCGCATCGAGAAACGGGCCGACGAAGAGAAGGCCGAGCCCAAGTGACGACTCTGGTTCACTAGGGCTACGTGGAGCTCAGTGGTCATTTGAGAGGCAACGCGGCGCCATGAGCCAGTTTGTCGAGATCATAGAGAACCAGCGGTGGTACGCGATCCTCGTACGTGAAAGTCCGGGCGCTGTAGGTGCTGTCGTTGTGGATCTCTGATGGAAATGCTCATGGATACTATTGAGTCGCTAGGGATGGTCGTCGTCGTTGAAGGCAGATGACCCGCCGGCGTGGAGCACGCCCGACCGCAAGGCCTCGCAGACGAAGAACGAGTTCAAGGACTTCGACTGGCAGGTGTACAAGTCGGAGGACTACGACGAAGAAGGCTGGCTGTACAGCTCTGGCTTTGACGACGACTGGGGGCCTATGACGCGCAGCTCGGTGGTGCGCACGCGTGTGTGGATGGGGACCAAGATCGACCCGGACGCTGAGAGTAAGGAGGCGAAAGAGGCGAAGGTGGCAGCTGACGACGACGACGCGAAGGCGGACGCGGCGGAGGAGAAAAACGATGCTGCCAGCGATGACAAGAAGGCGGATGGTGAAGAGTGGAAGTCGCTGTTTGCGGGGGACAAGGAAGGCGGTGAGGATGAAAAGCACGCGAAGGAAAGCGAGGTGTTGGATGCAAAAGAAGCAGCCAGTTCGTCTCCGCTGTTCCCCACCGCTGACGCGAAGGAGTCTGCGAAGGGCTGTGGCGACGACGACAAGGTGTTGTTCCCATCGGCTCCCGGGTCTGAAAAGAAGAGCGAGCCGGCGTCGACTGGATTCTTTGGCAAGGTCTCTGCAGCGGCGCTGTCGTTCCCAGGCTCGGTGGTGAATTTCGCTGGTGCGTCGTCAAAACATGCAATCATGGGCACCGTCCAGTCCATCAAAGAGGTGTCGCTGTACGCCATGGAGCACGCTCAGGCCGCGACTGCAGCAGCCATCTCAGTGGAGCCACAGCTTCCACACTTGCAAAAGGTTCCAAAGGCTACTTTGGGCGAGGCTTTGGATGCCAAGAGTGAAGGCGAGGACCCGTACGCGATCCTCTCGATGCTTTCCAAGCGATTCCCCGACCTGAGCCCAGTCGATCGCAGCCTGGTGACGTGCTGCTCAGATGACATTCCAGCCCACTTGAAGCCACCAGAGCCCACGATTTCGAAGACCTGCAAGGCGTGCAATCACGAGTTCGGCTTGACCAAGTTTCGATACCAATGCGGGTACTGCTGCGAGTCATATTGTCGAGACGACTTGCCACACACGGATATACTGCGAGCGTATGGCCAGACAACGCCCACGAGGATTTGCCGCAACTGCCACATGATCTTGACCCAGAAAATCGACCAGCAACTGGTGCAATGGCGAAGCGAGCGCGTTGACGATTTTCTTGAAGACAAACTGGTGCCGTACTTCAACGTCTCGACCGACACGGCAGTCGACAAGATCTTGCGAGCTGCTGAGGGCACGCTGGCCGCTGCCAAGTCAGCACCAATTGGTGCGACAGCGAAGGCGGCTGTCGTTAGCGCTGACTTCCTTCGCAAATACGGCCGAGCCGGTCTGTTGGGGTTCATTCTGCGCAATGAGTTCATGCAGTCGTTCTCCACATTGAAGGGATTGATTGGTGATCTTGACGATCTCGGGTTTCAAGATGCAGCCGTGGGCACGTACTACTTCATGGCCATGAACCGAGGCGACCGTGGAGCTAACCCAGACGGGGAGAAGGAGGCACACAAGGACTGCCCGCACATCTCTGATGAGCTGCTGCACGAGATATTGAAGTACGCGCCGCTTGCTCTGCACGGCATCTACGAGCTGAATGTCTTGGACATCCAGCGCATCAGTCGCCTGCAGAACTTCTCGTTGATCTACGCTCACGTCCAAGGCCAAGATGTCCGCCATCCTTCGTTTGCGTTGCTCGGAAACAAGGAGAAGAAGACCGCGCTGGTGCTCATCCGCGGCTCCAAGTCCGTCCAGGATCTTTTGACGGATATCCAAGCGCATCCAGAGGAGATGGGTCTCCACTCTGGCAGTACACCTCGGTCGGAAACGCAAGGTGGCTTCGTGGACGCATTTGCACACAACGGCATGTTGAAGGCTGCGATGTGGATCAAGGACCGAATCGTGGGCTCGCTGCGGAAGTTACACAATGAAGGATACCAGATCATCTTCGCCGGACACTCTCTCGGCGGTGGTTGTGCTGCACTGCTGTCAGTGATGCTGCAGAAAGAGTTCGAGAGCCTGAAGTGTTTCGCCTACGCCGTGCCGGCATGCGTGAATCTCCACGTGGCCGAGTCATGCATTGACTTCGTCCACTCGGTTGTGCTGCGAGATGACTTTGTCCCACGGGCGAAGGCGTCGAATATTTTGAAGCTCGTGAATGAGCTGAAGGATTTCAAAGGCTGCTGGCGAGACACGGCGTCTGAGGACATCGATGCGTTCAAAGAGCGAGCGAAGACGCTGTGGGCGCCGCGAAAGCGTGAGTGGGCGAGAGAGCAAGCGGACATGCGCAAGGGCAAATTAAACCACCCGCTGAGCCCCGTGCGATCTGAAGCGAAGCACGAGGACAAACAAGGCGATGGCGCTGAAGCCAAATCGTCGAACTGGACATTGACCCGCGGAAACTTGATTGAGCAGATGGACAAGATGGTTGATGATGGCACCGACGACGCCAGTGTCCCTGCGGAAGCTCGAGCTGCTGAAGAGAAGGTCATGGCGGAGCTAAAGGACTCGCTCATGGACGACCCAAGAGAGCTCTACATTCCTGGCCGCGTGACCCACCTGTACTACTACCGCGGTGTGTATGAAGCTGTCCATGTCGATCGCAAATGCGAGTCGCTTGCCCGGATCCCAGTGTTCCAGAACATGCTGAGCGACCACCTCGGACGTAACTACCTCAGTGCCTTGCGCATCGTCCGCGACTCTCGCAAGACAAACCCGACGCTTCCTGAATGGGTCGCGTTTGGCACGAAGACTCGCTGCATGTGCTGCGACGCGCCTTTCACGTGGAACTCGACCTCGTCCAGCGAGGCGCAGCAGAACCGCGACCAGCACAACTGCCGCAAGTGCGGCTGCCTGGTCTGCGAGGGCTGCTCGGAGAAGTGGAAGTCGATCCCAGAGTTCGGTATCAACGTGCCCGTGCGTGTCTGCGACCGCTGCACCTACGAGCTTTAGAGATAATGCGATTCGAGGAGCTCAGACTTCAGATCGATTAAACCTACCCAGTGTGTGTTCGTCAGCGTTCAACTTCAACATGCATTTCGTACTTGTCCGAATCTTGACTGTACGGTAGTCGTGATGAACTCGGTGGAAAAGACACGAAGCCACCTCTTCAATCGAGAAGCCACCGGAGAACATTGGAAGATCACCCAAGAGAGAACGACAAGAAGGACACGAATCCATTGAGAATGGTAAGCGGAGGCTGGGCGTTCGTGCTGGTGTACTGCATCGCTGTCGCTGTGCTCATCGCCGCGGTCGCGTACGGCGCGTGGGCGTGGAAGCAATACCGCCAGTCGATGCTGGACGCGGTGAACCGCCGGCGAGAGCGCAACCTCGAAGAAGGCGAGCTGCATCGAAGGGAAAACTACTGGGCACCACCATCGCCAGTGAGGGCAGTCGTCGTACCGGATCGCCCGCAGAAAGAGGTCTTTGAGTTTCACAGTGTCGTCATCACTCGCACGTGAAAGAAGTCGAAGCGCACGAGATCCTGGATCCACGAGAAGCCAAACCGTTTGGCGTCGAGGGAGTGTATTTAACCCTGACAATATAGGGCGCATTTGAGTACGCTATCACCCAACCCAGACGTTGCGGATCGGCTGGGTTTCACCGTGAATGCGTGGCTGTTTCAGACAGAAACACCAAGCCGAGCTGCCGAATTCGAGGATACTACGTAGTATGCAGCAACGCAACACAGACATCCAATGGTGGCGCACGGGCCTCGCTTCAGGTAGTTGATTATGCTGAGGAGCCAATCGGGTGTTTGCCTAGTCACAGGGAGAGCATTACATTCAACGGTAAATCATTGACCGGACGGTGAGAGAAAGTTGATCCTGCGCCACAATTCGAGAACCTGCCGAGACTGGCATCAATCGGCGTCCAGTGATGCAGTGGTGAGGGTCCCTGTCACTAGACGCAGACAATTTTCACGATTCCCGCGATGTCATACCGACTACAGCATGTCCGGCTCCGCTGAAAGGAAGCCTCGCCGCCTCTTTGGAGGTCTCGTGAGATCAATCCAGCACTCAGCCCGAAAACCACAACAAAGGTAACTCAGCTCATTGCCAAAGCGACGCCGCGGAGGACGCAGCGTATCAAAGGCAGCCGAATCTATACCGCCACATTGTGGCGGTGTCGTGCGTTGTGGCCCACAACGCACGACACCAGCCGGTTTCCAGCGTCCATGAGCAGCACTGTCGTCCACTCAAGAGTTTGCACACCAAATGATCCCGAGCATCGTCCAGGCCAGGTTGTCGGGGAGTCAATAATCGAAAGATTATTGGGCAGGACGGCATGTTCACTGCACTGGCTACGGAAGAGAGGCGTGCCGACGATCAATGGAATGCTGTACAGGATACTCTTACACGAATTTGCCGAGACATCAGTAGTGTACAATCAACTGCGACGTCGCATGGAGACGAGGGTGGGTGGGGTACAGATGGACGTTTCCGATGTTGTCTGGCTTGCTGCTGTGGAAGACAAGCCTTGAAGCTCTTCGGGCAACATCAGCATCTGCTAGCTCCCATCCAAAGCCAGCCGATTCCACAGCAAAATCAGCATTCATTCCACTGCAATGGGCGGGCGTCACTGCTCAGTCGAGACGCAATAGTTTGATTACTGTCCAAGATGTCGCGGGCACTGCTGCCAGTGTGTCGAAATTGAGCTTCCTCGAAGCGTTCCAGCCTGGAGCAGCAGTGATACTGTACCCGGATGCAGCCTTGTTCAACCAGTGACAATTCCCACCAGAGTCTTCCAGCTATGAATATGGCTATTCGTAGCATGGGCCTCTCACGCATACCCAGCCTGCTATGGATCAGAGCAAAATGCCAATGGATTGTTCGAGATTCGGGATTGAAGAATGCCTGTCGACGCCACAACGCTGCGATGTGGTGGTGTTGCTCAGAGGTCACTAACTCACCATGAGACCTGGAGACTTTCTTGAGCTGTTGCTCTTCACATCGGATCCCAGCCTTTTCGCGAGACCCAGCTGTCATGTACAGTAAACTGATCAACCGAAGGCGATAATTTCCACACTGTTTACTTCACATGCGAGCGAGGGTGTGACAGTGACCGCTCTCTGCGATCGGCATCTGGATCTGAACAACAACACACTGCAAGTGTTGACCAAGAAGGGCAAGCGTGCCTCTACTGACTTGCTGCTGTAGTTGAGGGAGCTCACTTCCAGTTTCGCTCAGTCATGGTCAAGCTCGTCTCTCTCACCTTGGGTCTTCTCGGCCTCGTTGCGTCGTCGCTGGCGCCTACCGAGGCAGCGTACCCGAACCCACGCGCCTGCACTGGTGTGTGCGGCAACGCCCACGACCCGGCCATCATGCGCCGTGCGGACGGCACGTACTTCCGTTTCTCCACTAACGGCAAGATCGCGATCCACACCGCGCCAGCTATCACTGGCCCATGGGTCTACAAGGGAGCGGCGATTCCGGCCGGCTCCAAGATCAATCTCCCAGGCCGCGATGGCCTCTGGGCTCCTGACGTCCAGCTCATCGGTGACACCTACTACCTGTACTACTCCGTGAGCACCTTCGGCTCGCAGAAGTCTGCCATCGGCGTCACGACGTCCAAGACTATGGACGTCGGTTCGTGGACCGACCACGGATCGGTCGGAATTTCCAGCACGACCTCTTCGCCATTCAACGCGATCGACCCAAACCTGGTCGTTGACGGTACCAACATGTACCTGACCTTCGGCAGCTTCTGGACGGATATCTACCAGGTGAAGATGAGCAGCCCACTGCTCAAGGCATCCAGCACCGCGGTCCAGATCGCGTACGACAAGGCCTTCGACTCGATCGAAGGCGCGTACGTGTTCAAGCACGGCAGCTACTTCTACCTGTTCTTCTCGCAGGGCCAGTGCTGTGGTCTGGACACGAATCGTCCAGCGGCTGGCAAGGAGTACAAGATCAAGGTCTGTCGCTCGACGAAGGCGACCGGCGGCTACGTCGACAAGACCGGCAAGTCGTGCACCAGTGGCGGAGGCTCGATCGTGCTCGAATCACACGGCACGGTCTACGCTCCGGGCGGCCAGGGCGTTTACCAGGACAAGGTCAACGGCCCTATCATTTACTACCACTACGGTACGCTACTCACTTTCGCTTTCACTGTTGCCTTGTTGGTATCTCTAACACTCCGTCTTTTGCAGTCGACACGACGCGTGGTTATGCGGACGGCAACAAGCTCTTCGGCTGGAACAAGCTCAGCTTCTCGTCGGGATGGCCAGTGGCGACTTGAGTGGGAATGCCGGGTCTTGCTGCTCAGCAAAGCCCCGAAGGGATGTATTCATCGTTTACTAAGATACGAAGTTGTCAATGGAACTACTGTAGCATCGTTACGACAAAACGTGCCGGCGATCGCGAATTGATCTCGTCGAATGCAAGGGCAACTTCAACTCGTGCATGTTAACAACCGCCACTCAATTCGAACGTAACGAGATCATCGCCCCTTCCAAAATCCCATATGCTGAGAAATCTTGCAGCAAGGCTCTGGGGTCATTTTCCGTGATCGTCCGCCAGAGACCATCATTCCTGTTTCCACTTTCAGGTTTTTGGGTGTTTCCCTGAGGGTCGCCCGCTTTGCTGCACGGGTCGGGGGAAACACCCGCCGCTGTGTGCCTGTGTGAGCCAAACCCAAACGTCGGCTGAGGAAGTGCTCGAAGGACGAAGGGGGAGAACTCCGCGAGCGCCGTAGCTACAGGGGGATCGCTCGACAGAGAAGCACGCAGGCGACGCCATGGACAAGCTCACGTTCGACCGCCTGAAGAACGTCGTGGACGAGGCGTACGTGGCGTTTGCCCGGCGAGAGGCGTCGTGGTTGAAGAGCTAGCGAGGCTGACGGTTCGTGTGGAATGCGAACAGGAAGAGCGCCGTGAAGGCCAAGCTCGGCACGGACGTGGAGAAGAAGCTGGAGGAGGCGCTGTCCAACAAGAACTGGGGCGCGTCCAGCACGCTGCTGAACGAGATCGCGCAGCTCACCTATGACTAGTGCGTCTAGTTGAAGCCAGTGACGTCACTGTGTGTGGAAGGCGTCCGACTGACATGTTATGGATGTGTGGAATACGATCTAGTGAGTCGTACAATGTGGTGATGACAAAGATCTGGGAGGCCACCGACTCGCACGCGCGCCAGTGGCGCACGGTCTTCAAGGTACGAAAGATCGCCGCCGTATCTTGTCCATTTTGGTTGAAGGCGAGGAACTAATCTGGATTGATGCAGGCGTTGACGCTGCTGGATCACCTGATCAAGAACGGCACTGAGCGTGTTGTGGAGAACGCACGTGACCACATGTTCAAGCTGCGCTCGCTGACCAACTTCTCGTACCACGACGGATCCCAGGACAAGGGCGCGGGCGGTACGATTGTACTTGCGGTGATCGGTGCTGCAGATCTGCTCGCTGACTTGCTGTAATAATGTCATCACAGTGCGCGAAAAGACCAAGCAGATTCTCGATCTACTGAACGACAATGACCGCATCCGTGAGGAGAGAGAAAAGTCCCGCAAGCTTCGCGACAAGTACACTGGTATCAGCAACGTCCCTGGCGGCGGCATGGGCTCGGGCGGTTACAGCGGTGGCGGAGGAAGCTACAGCGGTGGTGGCGGTGGTGGATACAGCGGCGGTGGCGGCGGCTATAGCGGCGGAGGTAGCAGCAACTACAGTGGTGGCGGTGGCGGCTACAACGGTGGCGGTGGCGGATACAGTGGCGGTGGTGGCTACGGAGGCAACTCGGATCGCAATGAGGAGCGAGACAAGGGATACTCAAGCCGATACGCGGACGAACAGGACGACTACCGCAGCGGCCGAAGTGCTCGTCGTGAAAAGAGCCGAGGTATGTCTTGATTGCTACGATGGGTGATCTCTGAGTGGCGCTCCGTACTCATCTGATTGGTTTCGTTTCTTCTTCATAGACGAATCCGAGTCGGAAGAAGAAGATGTACGACTTGCTCGAGTTTCTTGGTCTCGCGATTGGATACTAACAGCATTTGTGGACGCCAACAGACTAGCACACGCCGCCGCACTGGGTCTGGCTCTCGGAAGAAGGCGAGCAAGAAGCGAGACGTGAGTGCCTTGCATCCATCTTGCCGCTTGTTGCAGCGATTCTCACCAATCATGTTCAACGTAGGAGGAAGAGTCTGCTCCCGCTTCCAAGGGACCATCCGCGGCACCTTCATTGCTCGATGATGACTTCTTTGGGTCGGCTACCCCCGCTGCCTCCACATCTTCTAGCTCTGCTGGAGCTTCTGCGGGTGAGTAGCTCCTTCCGACCTTCCTTGTCGTGTTTTGTAAATCGCTAACATAGTTGCTGGACAGGCGGTTTCGATCCGTTTTCTGCCGCTCCTGCGCAGCAGCAGTCTTTCAACGCGTTTGGCGGTGCTCCACAACAACCAGCTCAGCCTGCGTTTGATCCTTTTGGCGCGGCTACGCAGTCTGCTCCAGGTGGTGCTTCGTTCGGTGGATTCCCTGCCGCTCCAGCGCAGCAGCAGCAGCAGCAAGGATTCGGTGGATTCCCGGCGGCCCCGGCACAGCAGCAGCAAGGTTTTGGTGCGTTCGGCCAAGCCGCACCTCCAGCACCAACTTTTGGCCAGCCACAGAACGGAGGTTTCGGTGGCCAGTTCGGACAGCAGCCTATGGGCGGCATGCAAGGCTCAGCACAGTCTCGGACTGCCTCGAATCCTGGCATGGGAGGGCAGCAGTCTCGAACGGCATCCAACTCGAAGCCTGCAGAACCAGCTCGCAATGACGCATGGGGTGCTGGCTCGAACTTGTTCGACCTGAGTAACCTTGGCCCAGGAACGCAGTCGTCATCGTCTGGTCCAGGAAGTGCGTCTCGCCCAGGAGGTCAAGGAAACGCTCAGGCCAGCTTCAGCGGCTTGGATACTCTTGCAGGAATGCCTCAGAAGACCGGCTCGTTCGGAAACGGAGGCATGAACGCGATGGGTGGCCCTCGCCCGATGGGAGGCATGGGTATGGGCGGCATGCAGCCTATGGGTGGCATGGGCATGGGGGGCATGCAGCCAATGGGAGGCATGGGCATGGGCATGGGCGGTATGCAGCCAATGGGCGGCATGCAACCCATGGGTATGCAGCCGATGGGTATGCAGCCTATGGGTGGCATGCAGCAAATGGGAGGCATGGGTGGCATGCAGCCAATGGGTATGGGCATGGGCATGGGCGGCATGCAGCCACGTCCGATGGGCAACATGGGCGGCATGATGAATCCCGGCATGGGGCAACCGCAGCAACAGCAGCAACAGCACAACCCGTTCAGCAGCTTCGGCCAGTTCTAATTGGTCGTGGCAGTCCCGGTTGCAAATGTTTCACTCGCGCTCGTGCGACTCCGCGCACAGCAACGAAGTGGATATTTGAATAAATGAGAAACATGCAGAAGCCGTCACAGTCATTCACACCTACGGCACCATCGCTATCATCTACCTTACCACTCTCTACACTTGTGTAGTTCTACCTAACAATCTTCATGCTTTCATAGAGCGCGATCTGCCATCGGGATTCACCAGTGACCTTCATCAGCAGCGCTATCGAGACAGGGGATGCATACACTCGCCCATCGTAGCGATAGAAGTCCAACGAGCATCCCAAGCCTGGACGCAGTATGCGGGAAAGCTGCGAGGCGTCGCCTTCTGCTGAGATTTGGCTGCTGGGCAACAGCCGGCGCGGCAAGATCAAGTTGTGGCGCGCGTTTCTCGAGGAACGAATCTTCCGGCCGTTCATGAACAGGAGGACGCACCGTCCGTCGGACTGTCAGGCTGGTCTTCCATACTCTGGTCGTCTTTGCCTCCCGAGTTGTCTCTTTCCCAGGCAGACATCGAGGCCGCGGCGGTCAGCACATTCACTTGACTCGACACTTTCTTGAGAGGAGCGACAACCGACTGGCCGTCCACGTCGAGGTCTTTGTCATCGATGTGCACCGACTTGCGTTTCCGGAATCCTTCTGGGCATTTCGTCAAGATGCTGTACGAAGAAGACATGACACGAAGGTGCTCCGGCACGGAGAGTCGCACCGACGGATGCGTCGGCACGCTGTGGTCTTCGTCATCCTCCGGCAGCGGCGAGATCTCGATGGCGTCGACGCACATGCCTTCCAGCGGCTCGTCGGACGCGGTGTCGCTGCCATTATCTTCACAGCTCATGGATCTCGTGGGCGTGTAAAACGGCCGTTGGTTCTTCATGCGCAGTTGTTTCCGCAACACATCCCGTGGCTGCGGGGACGACGGCGGCGTCGACGGGCGGTCGCCGCTGGAGAAGAACACGTTGAAATGGCCTGGGCGTCGTCTGCGCACACCGCCCACGCATCCATCGTC
>JAADXN010000244.1:0-33071 GCA_023337875.1 Pythium apleroticum | reverse complement strand
CGGCTCGCTGCATTTCGCTGTGCGAAACGAACTGGGAACCGTGAACGACGTCGTCGTCCCTGTTCGCATTCCTGTTATCCCGACGCCACCAAAACACAAGCGCGTGTTGTGGGACCAGTTCCACAATCTACCGTATCCATCGGCGTTTGTTCCTCGCGACAGTCTCGAGAATCCGGACGAGCCTCTTGACAGTGCGGGCGACCATCCGCACACCAACTTCCATCAACTATGGAACTACGTCATCACCCAAGGGTACTACCTGGAGATCCTACCTTTTGAGTACTCGTGTCTCGACCTCACGCAGTACGGCACGGTGCTACTCGTCGATCCGGAGGAGGCCTTCTTCCAGGACGAGACGACGGCTCTCCACAAGGCGATCAAGTATGACAACCTGTCGCTTCTGGTGTTCGCCGACTGGTACGACGACCGCGTGTTGGACTCGATGTCCATGTACGACACTAGCACACTGAGCCACTGGCTTCCCGTTACTGGTGGAGCCAATCTTCCAGCGTTGAACGGGCTCTTGAAAGAGTTCAACATCGAGTTCGCGTACGACGTGCGATCAAACGACTCCATCTCGCTGCTCTCGTCGGCTTCATTCCCCTACTGGTCGGGCTCCTTCCTCACCAAGTTCCCCGTGGGTGGGTACCTCGCCCACATCGACACCATCGACCGCAGTGCCGATATCCTAAACCGCTCCATGACGCTTCCAGGCACCCGGAGACCCTCTGACGACCAGCTTCCTCACGAGCGTGTGCCAGTACTCGGCCTCTACGAGGTGCCATCCAACAACGGTGGCCGTATCGCTGTGTTTGGTGATTCCTCGTGTCTTGACGCCAGCGTCCACGCGACCACGGACTCTGGTAGCTTCCGTCACTGCTTCAACATGCTGGGTGAGCTGCTTGCGTTCACCAACGACGCTGTGCGGCCCACGAGCCCACAGCTGCAACATCTTTCGACAGAGTATGAACGAAACTACTCTACGAGCTGGTTTGCGGGGACGCCATCTCCACCGCCCACACCCAACTTGGAGTTGCGTGAGTTTCCGGACGCAGACGACGAAGGCAACTCAACCTCCGAGACCACAACGCCGCCTCCGCTGCCGTCTTCCATGTCGATCACTGTGCCTCCGCAAGCAACATCCACGGCAGTAGTGCGTTCTACAATGTTCGTCAAGTACTCCAAAGTGATGCGTGCCATGGAGCAGAAGCCGCAGCGCCAAAGCTTCTGCCATTTCCACCGGAAGCAACAGTGCCATGAGGTCAACCTCGGAAGAGTGACCACACAGGTCGTGCAGTGACGTAGTTCTGCGCGAATGTCACTATCCAACCCATCCGCATTTGTTGGTCAAGACGCCAAGAAACATCGTCAATATGAGCGACTCGGAGACGCAGCGAGCGGCGCTGTACGTGGTTCTCTCCAACATCAGCGGCCGCCAGAACCTCGGCACCTACTTGCGCACGGCGTCGGCGTTCGGCGCGACCCAGGTCGTCGTCGGTAGGTCACGGCTGCCTTCCTCCTTCTTCCTGCCGGGACGCATCAGTTGTCTCACACTAGCGTGTCCACCACTGACTGACTGACCGCACCCAGTCGGCTCGCAGCGGTTCGGCACGCACGGCGCCCACCGCGCGCAGAAGTACGTGGACGTTGTCCACTTCTACAACTTCGCCGACGCACGCGCGTACCTCAAGGAGAAAGGCTGCGCCATCGTCGGCATCAAGCACACTGCTGATGCGTCTGGTATGTGAACTGTACTAGCTGACAAGGGGCGGGTCAGCCCGACGCGTGGGACTCTGGCTGACGTGATCGCTGCTGTCGCATGACTCCTCTCTTCGCATCTTCAGCTGCGCATGCCGCGGCGTACACGGGCACGACGGCGTTTGTGATTGACAATGAGGTGCGTGCTGTCCGCTCTGACGCCTTGCGCTTCGCCGACTGAGGATGTTGGTGACTGCGGATCAGGGAGGTGAGCTGTCCGAGGACCAAGCCGCGATCTGTGACAGCTTTGTCTACGTGCCGACCCACGGCCCCCAGAAAGCTGCGCTGGTGCTGGACCCGACCGTCGTGACGGCCATCGTCTTCCACCACTTCACCAAGTGGGCGCAGTTCCCTGTGCGTCCGTTTGAAGCCACCACGACCCAGGGCAAGTTCGTGCTGGACGCGTTCCCGACGTTCGACGCGTCCGACAGCCGCGCGCAGCAAATTGCCTCTGCACGCGAAGCCAAGCGAGCCATCGATGTGGATGCGCTCATGAGCGACGAGCTCAGCAACATCTTCGAATAACACCGACTGGAATAGACAAAATGTAGAAAGCTGCTGCGCATGCGTGCGCGGATGGCAACGGACTGTATTAAATTAAAGATCTCGTGGACAAGGAGCTCATTCGTCGCTCGGACTTGACGTGATGCTGGATACTGGACGCCTTTGAAAATTATTCCCTCAAATGCGCGAAGTCTCGGCTTGATTCCCCGCGTAGACATGATGGCGAATTGGAGGGAATCTCTGTACATTTAGTGCGGGATCTGACTTCGACATGAAGGCTCGGTACGCTCACGCCGCCGAGGCGTTGATGTTGGCGGCGCTGGCGTTGGAGGGTCTGCGGATGAGCACAGAGTTGCGACGCTCGAGTTCCTGGCGCGCGTGGGTTCGCTGTCTCCGCTCCGTGAGCACGGCCTCACACGGCGGACACGTCTTGACGCTGGACAGATCATCCAGTCGCGAGCGAGTGAACTGGGCAGGCAACGCGTCGGCGACGTGGGTGCGCTTGAGGCACTGCGAGCAGAACAGCAGCCCGCAGTGGTAGCAGTTGCACTGGTAGTTGGATATTCTTCCGCCCACTAGGCGCTTGAAAAAGTTGGCGATGAGCTTCTTGCTGCCCAGCAGCGCGCCATTGCAGCGCATACACTTGCTGCGCTGCGTCATGGGCAGAAATGGTGGCGCCAGCGTGATGTTGCGCAGCATGGACCGCTTGATCCGCTGTGGCGCCACCTCGTAGCACATGAGTCCTTCGCCGTTGAGAGCCGTAAGCGAGGCGCCAAACGCCACAAGCGCACCGCAGATACTCGCGAGGTTGTGCTTGATCGCAATGTGGAGCAGCGACTCGCCGTCGGCTTCCGTGTCGGCGAGCGCACCGTGCTCGAGCAGCTTCACCACCACAGTCGCGTTGTCGACCTTAATCGTGAGTATGTGCACTGCCAGTGGCGTGAGGCCTCGCTTGTTGGCAATGTGGACGTCCGCACCAGCTGCGAGCAGCCCCTCCACCATCGTCGCACACTGTGGACGGCGCCACGAGCCGGCCGCGAAGTGCAGCGCCGTGTTGCCGTTGTTGTCTTCGAGGTTGATGATCTCGTCGACGCAGTCATTTTCCAAGAGCGCCTCCAGCACTTGGAGGTCGCCCTTGCGCACCGCGATATGCAACGGACCCTGGCCGTGGTTGGGCTCGCGCAGGCCGAGAATGAGCGACGACATGGAGCTGCTCGTACTGGTCACACTGGCCGTAGAGGTCTCGGACGTGTCGTTGAGGATGTTGGAGAGGCTGAAGGAGCCCGAGTCGCGCACGTTGTAGCCGCGCTTGTTGAGCATGCCCACGAAGTTCTTCTGGAACACTTCCTCGGCGTGCATGCGCGTGGACGGCGTCTTGACGGGCGTGCTGGCGTCGCTGCGGGGCGTCGACGACGCGATGTACTCGTACTCGACCGTGTGCCGATATGCCGCCATTTCGATATCGAGGTCGATGGGGTTCTCTTCAATGGCCAGCATCGTAGCCACTCACCAACGGATCCAACAGAACAGATTCCGCTCACGAGCCACCCAATGGATTCGGACAAGGCGGAGGGTTGGAACCGAGATACGAAAACGCCACGCGGAACAGGATGCTGGACGTGGACGCGTAAAGGTGCGTTGCCGAGAATGAGGAACCCAAGCAGCGCAGACGTCGGGGTCTTGCCTTTTCCGGACGGAACGGTTCTGCTGGGGAATGATTCTCCGGATGCTGGGCGGGCGTTTCCAGCAGCTGGATATTCGAAACACAGAGGAAACCTGTGTGAGTGTGGACTGCAGCGTCGCCTGGCGAGTGAGGCGTCGTCGTCGACAGTGCCAAGTCGATGTCGTGGGCGCGTGGAGCGATCGATACACGAGTGTCGTGTGCGAGTACAGTGAGGCAGTGACCTGTGTATTGCGACGACGGGCCCTTGCTTGTTTTTTTAGACGCGAGTGTTCGAAAATGCACCTGCCAAATGACTGTTTGCCGATGGGTTCCTGAAAATTCCGGAATTGGGCACCCATTTGATGGACTGGCGAGTGCCGCGCGTGGTCCAAACTGGAGTGTGCCGAACGGTGGCTCTTCTCTGAAAATGACCTCAAGGAAGGGGTAGGGCGGCGTTTCGCATCACCCCATTTCCAACAGCGAAGTTTCAAGGCAAACCCTGGAAGTTTTCTGAAAGTATTCCTTCCTCTTGAGAAGTGTTTCCCCCAAATACGCGTTTCTCGAAACCATTTTTCAAGAATGGTTGTTTTCCTAGACGGCGCAGGTGCAGTTATCATGTTTTTGGTCTGACTACTTCGTCGGATTCCACTGTAGAAGGTTTAGATGCAACTTCCTCAATCCCAGGGAACGGGTGAGGCAATTATGAGTGGGTTCTCTGGGTCACCCAGTGGGTGGGGCTTCGGTTTGAGATTAGGTCGAGATCTTTCACACGTTTCAGCAGCGCTGCAACGATTCCTGGGTTCACGCTATATTATTTCCCACGGAGACTGGCTGCAGCGTCGGCTCTTACTGAACATACCGCCAGCAGCACAGACACGGTCGTCGTGATGCAGGGCGACCCCCAAGCGGACCGGTCGCTGACGCCTGTACATAGGCAGTGACGCTGATAGCATCGACGTGGCCTGCCACTCAATTCCGTCTCAAAATGAGACTGAAGCGAATCTCGCAAGGCACCCAACTCGTGGTCAACTCTTGGTGATCTGAAACTTTCGCGGCTGCGCTGATGTGCTCTGTGACTTTTTTGTTCTGTGGTCTCTTTTTGCACCACAATTTCGTTCTTTTCGCCGAAGGGACGGATTCGTCAATCCGATCCGTTTGTTTGCGGAACATGTCCCTAATTCACCCTTCATCAAACAAGGGATTCTGGCTTCACTTGAAAAGCCACGCGAAGATCGCTGTTCTTTAGTGCATCCATCCTCCGAGCCTCTCAAGCTGGGTGTCTTATTCGAAAGAAGAGCTGACCATCGACGGGCTCAGAGACGGACGCAAATGATTCACGGCTGGCTTCACTGCGCCGTGGCTGCCACGTGGGCGGGCGTCATCGTCGCGTCGGCGTCGGCGGCTGAGGACCGATGCACCGCGATCCTCGTGGGCGCCAAGGCGTCGGCCACGGGCACGCCCATGACGACCCACTCGATGGACTGTTCGTCGTGCGACTTCCGACTGGCGAAGGTTCCAGAACAACACCACAACGCAGACGCGTTGCATTATGCAGTGCTGCCCAGGCACGAGTATCCTCGATACGGTGAGTGCGCTGGATGGATACCTCTACTTGGCCCCTCTGAGTACTGATGGTGGATGATTGGCCGTGTCTTAGTTGGTACGGCGCGAGGAGAAGTGTACAAGCGCGAGAACCTGGACACGCGATTCTACAATTGGAGCGACACACCCGCAATCGGCTCTATACCGGAGGCATCCACGACCTACGCGTACCTGGATGCCTCGTACGGGATAATTAACGAGCACCAAGTCGCGATTGGAGAGAGCACGTGCGGCGCACGGTTTATCAGCAAGCCAAGAAGTCAGGGCGGCGATGCCTTATTCGACGTTTCAGCGCTGACCCGCATTGCGTTGGGAAGATCAAAGACGGCTCGTGAAGCCATCCAGATCATGGGCGATCTCGCGGTGGAGCACGGGTTCTACGGCATCAAATGGGAAGGCGAAATCGCGATCATGGACTCTGGTGAAGCGCTCACGGTTACCGACACGAAAGAGGCGTGGATGTTCCATATCCTGCCTGACGATACTGGACGATCTGCGATTTGGGCCGCACAACGGATCGAAGACGACCACGTCGCCGTGGTCGCGAACCAGTTTGTGATCCACGAGCTCGACCTGTCCAACGCAGACTACTTTATGGCCTCGCAGAACGTGATCGAAGTTGCGATTCGCAACAATCTCTGGCCGGACAAGAATCACGAGCCGTTTGATTTCACGAAGGTTTACGCTCACCCACGAGACGAAGGCCTCCAGCATTACTCCAGTAGACGAGTGTGGCGAGTTTTCACGCTCGTCAATCCATCGCTTGATTTGTCACCATACACGGACGTGTACTCAAGCGATTATCCCGTGTCGGTAAAGGCCTCGAAGCTACTGACGCCTCACGACCTGATGCGCTTCCATCGCGACCACTACAAAGGCACCGCCTTCGACATGACACAAGGGAGAGACGGTGGGCCGTTTGGTGACCCTGATCGATACGACTCGGCGCTCAATGGTGACCTGACTCCGGACGATCTCCGCAGAGGGCACTTCGAACGCGCGATCTCAATCTTCCGCACGACGTATTCCTTCGTCTCCGTGCTTAACGCCACCAATTCGGACAGCGCCTTCATCTGGTTCAGTCAGTACGCCCCGCACTCAGCCTACTACGTTCCAGTGTTTGTCAAGGCTACAGAAGTCCCATCGCAGCACTCGCAAGGCTCCCTGTTGAAGGTGGATCACGAATCCGCCTTCTGGATCAGCGCACTTGTCGGGAACTGGGTGGGTCGATTCTACAAGTATGCCCATCCGATGGTGGAGACTGTCCAGCTTCAACTAGAGCAGCTTGCAGCGCAGTCACTGCCAGACATCCTTGACAAAGCGAGCTACGTCAAGGCCAGCCAGGGAGAATCAACCATGCGCCAGTATCTCACCAACCAGTCCAAGACCCTCGCGAAGCGTAGCCATGCTGCGTTCTGGCAGCTCTTTAGCGACCTCGTGACCACGTTCCACGATGGCTATCACTTCACGGGCTCGGCGACTGGGCAGCTCAACGTGAAGCGGCTTTTCTACCCGAAGTGGTGGCTGCAACAAGTGGGATTCTTCGACTCTGGCGCCAGCAGCAGCCCCAGCACTAGCACGGCTACTGTTTCTACGACTACCAGCCATTCGATCTCGGTGGCGTCGTATCTCTCCACCGTGCTGATAGCGCTGCTGTCCTGTGCCACTGGCGCCTACGTTGGCAAGACCTACTACGCGCCGCACCTTCTCTCCCAGCAACGGCGACGCCCAGCGGAGCCCAAGCGCAACAACAAACCCAAGAAGCAAGTGCGGCTCGTGCCCGCTCTCGACGGCTAGTCCATGAAATCTGTGACTTGTCAACATCAACACCATCAATCAATCGGATTGTCTCTCTGGTCGTTTCCTTTCTTGATCCTTCCATTGAAAGGGTAATCAGGAGGAGTGATGGTTTTGTGTGATCTGCGTTACAGAGTGAATGCTGTATGGGTCTTTGGGTTGTTTCCCTCTGCCTGTCCGACATTCGAGAAACGCCGATCCGGAAGCCGCCGAGCCAACAGCACACGTAAGCATCAGTCGAGCAGTGATTATTCTTGCTTCCACCGGGAGATCAATCAGAAGGAGACAGCATCAGAGACTCGAAGATCAATGACGACGGTGGCGTTACGCGTGTACGACCTGAGCCGCGGCATGGCCAAGTCCCTGTCGCCGGCGATCCTGGGCAAGCAGATCGACGGCATCTGGCACACGGGCGTGCTGGCGTTCGGCCGCGAATACTTCTACGGCGGCGGCATCCAGGCGCTCGCGCCGGAGCTCGTCGTGCAGCGCTACGGCATGCCGCCCGTGGACACGATCCGCTTGGGCGAGACGCGCCGCACACAGCACGAGTTCGAGGCCTTCCTGCGCACCATCAACCACCGGTTCACGGCCGCAACCTACGACCTGCTGCGCAACAACTGCAACAACTTCTCGAACGAAGTCTCGCAGTTCCTCGTGGGCGAAGGCATCCCGCGTCACATTCTCGATCTCCCCAATGAAGCGCTCTCCACACCCATGGGGTACGGCTGTAGCTTTTTGCGTTTGATTGATGCACATGATCTGATTGATGTGCTGTGCTGTGATTTATAGAGCGATGCTGCGCCCGATGATCGAGAACATGCAGCGTGAAATGAACGCCACCGGCGCGCAGCCCTTCGGCAACCCATTCAACGACCCGTCGCTCGCTGGCCCCTCCGCGGCGTTCGCGGAGCCGCTCGCGCCGATCGCTGCACCGCTTTCGCGCAAGTTCACGATCTCCAGCAAGCCCACGCTGTTTCTGAACGCCATCGTCAAGCACGTCGCTTCTCTCAACGCGCAGCCGTCCAACAAGCAGCTCACGCAGGACGAGATCCAGTCGCTCGAGACGCTCGCGCGTGATCTGGCGTCGCACCAGATCGATCTGACTAAGCCGCTCGCCAACGCGAGCGCCGAGCTGCAGCAGAAGACGCTGCAGTGGTGGAAGATCGTGCAGAAGCTGCTGGCGCTGGAGCCGGAGTCGCCTTTCTTCCTGCCCGCGCTCGCGGTTTTCCGGGTCTTGCTGCTGCTGCCCATCGCGACGCCGCAGATCCTGGAGGTCAAGACCGCGTGCTTTGATCGACTGCTGGTCGTGGCCGAGACCCAGCAGGCGCGACTGTCGGAGCCACAGGCCATCGTGGTGCTGTCCGTGCTGGTGAACGGGTTCGCGAACCCCGTCGCCAGCGAGCTCGTCGTAGCGCGTGCCGTGCGGTTCTTGCCGTTTGTGTTCTACGCGATCACCGAAACGAACGCCACCCACCGCCACGGCAACGAAGTGCGCGTGCTCAGTGCCAAGCTCATCAGCAACTGCTGCCAGGCGATGAAGATCGAGGACGAGATGGCCATCACGACGCTGCTGTGCGGCTGCGCGGAGGTGCTGGATCGCCTGTCGCGGGAGACGGCGTCCAGCACCACGCAGCATGTGCAGCTCACGCTGGAAGGCGTGGTCATCGGCATCGGCCGCTTGCTGCAGGACTTCCAGGCGGCGCGCAACCTCTCCGTGGAACTCGGTCTGGCCGAAGTGCTCCGAAGACTGCATAGCGTGCCGTCGCTGCGAACGATGCAGCCGCTGCTGTCCCAGGTCGTCGCGCTCATCTAAGCCCACGGCCTCGCACACAACAGTGGCTGTCGTGCACGGTTCGTGTCTTTCGCATTTCGTATTTAGGATAACAGTGAAGCCGACAACTTCATCTTTATATTATGTAACGTGTCTGACCTTTCAGGAACAGGCGTGGCATCACTTGCGATCCACGGTCTCTCTCACGCAGCAGCCACGGCCGACGCTGCTGGACGTCATGCCCACGTCGTCGTCTGCCCACCGCTCAGTAGCCACTGCCTCGTCCACTGCAAAGAGCCGTGCGAAGGTCCTGTCGTCGTCCTCGTCGGCTCAGCCCAAGTCCACACCGTCCAAGGCGTCGACCAGGAAATCCGCATCCAAGAACGACGAGCCGTCGACGCGTCCTCCGCTTGCCACCGCTGATATCGTTGAAAAGGCGACGCTGTCGCTCAACGGCCTGAGCACGCGCGACGCATTGACGGTATGGAAGGCTCTCGGCTTGTACTTAAATGACCAGCTCGTGGTGCGACGTCGCGTGGTCTCCATTGACCGCTTCGGGGTGTTCGGCTACAACGACGCGAGCGAAGCTGTGTTCCTCCACAGCCCCGTGTTCCTCCAGTCGAATCGTCTCAAAGAGGGCAGTCTCGCTAGCCAGGGGCTTCGTGGCCAACCGGCATTGGCAGCGAATGCTGCGCCCATGAGCAAGATCAATGCCTTGGAAATCGGGAACGAGTATCTCCAAAACTGTGGACGCGACGTGGTCTCGAACGTGGTCGCCCACGTCGTGGCTTTTATCGGGAAGATGGCCAAGCAGGGCTGTGCTCTGAGGTTGAGTCTGCAGCCACTGGGTGAATGGGTCTGCACGACGGAGAGCAAGGCCGAGTTCCGATTCCTGCCGGAGTTTCAAAGGCTCATGGTCCAGTCCGCGTCGGTGAAGCCACAACAGAGTGGCAGTGAGGAGCTCAAGAAACCAGAGCCCAAGACCCCCGACGAGATGCGCGACCGAGGATTAAGAGCCTCCCAGAAGGCAGACGACGAAGCCCGAGAGCCAGAGTCGCTGCTGACCTCCAAGGCACTGGAAGCGCACACGACCCGAGAACGCAAGACGAGCAGTAGTGCGCCTGTGCCGAGTCAACGCAGCTCCCAGAAGCCGAGCCAGAAGAGTGCATCGAAAACTTCAGCACCCAGCAGTGGGAGGAGAGTCGCGTGGTCGGAGAGCGACCAGCAGTCCGATCCGTCCATGAGGAGACCGGAGAAGACGAAGAAAGTGGCCTCAGCAGCTTCCAAATCCAGTGCAAACGCGAAGAAAACCAAGCCCGTGGCTGCTGACGGAGTCATTGGCCGCGTGAGAGCGAAACTCCTAGAGAGACGCGGCGAAAAGGGTCTGAACGCACTGCAGCGAGTGCTTTCGCTGCTCGACACATCGGGCGACGGTGTGCTGTCTGCTCAGGAGCTCAAATTCGGTCTGCGCGATCTGGGCGTCGAGCTGACGGCAGGTGAATTACAGCAAGTCGTCGCGTACTTTGACCGCAACGGGGACGGCGTCGTGAGTCTCGACGAACTGCTGGATCAGCTGCGAGGCGACGAGCTCAGCGAGCGCCGCAGAGAGTTGATCGAGAAGGCGTTCGACTGCATGGACCATCGTCGTCGAGGCGTGGTCTCACTGGACGACCTGAGGGAGAACTACGACGTCAGTCTGCTGCCGCGCGTGCGAGCGGGGAAGAAGACAAAGGCCCAGGCGATGACCGAGTTCCTGCGCGAGTGGGAGACGAGCGTCGAGCACAACAACGGCATCCCGAAAGAGGCGTTCGTCGAGTACTACTACGTACGTCGTCAGAGTCGGAAGGTTGTGGTCTGGATAGAGTTGTGGGTGGCTGATGAATTGTGTTGGCTATCGTAGAATGTGAGCGCTTGCATTGCAGACGACAGCGACTTTGAGCTGCTCATGCACCAGACGTGGCACGTTTCGCCGACTGAAAGCGAGCCCGAGTCCAGCGACGAGGAAGAAGAGGCTGCGAAACACTCGCTCGTTGCATCTCCTCCGAAGAGGCGAGAAGCTCCAAGGTCCGTGTTGGCGTCTACACCAGAGATGCGAGACGATGGCGATGCAGACGCCAAGCAGTGGGCCTACTTGGGCTCTGTGCTCCTCCCACCGCGGCGTGGAGTCCACAAACCCATCACACTCGACGACCTGTGTCGACGTCTCGGCGTGAATCGGGTCTGGGGCGATGGAAATGAGACGATGAACACTCGAGCTTTCACCAAGGCACTGGCGTCGCTGGATCGCCAGGTGAGCCCAAAGGACGCCGAGCCCTTTGTAGAGCTCATACTGCAGCACTGCAGCAGTACGGGGAGCTCAAGCGACATGATCTCGCTTGCAGCTTTGTCCAAGGCACTGCAAAGCCCACCACATTCTCAAAGCGCACCAAGAGCCACGATCCCCACGAGCACCAACGGCGTCATCGAGCGAATCCGCCAGAGGCTCCTGCATCGACTGAAAGCCCAAGACAGCGACGGCGCTGCTCCATCATTTCTCGGACTCCACGCGCTGCAGCGGACGCTTCGACTGATTGACTCGAACGGCGACAAGCGGCTCTCGAAGGATGAGCTCAAGCTTGGGCTTCGAAAGCTGGGCGTCGACATCAACTTCCACGAACTGGATCAGCTCTTCACGTGTCTGGACGCCGACCGCAGTGGCTGCGTCGACATGGACGAGTTTATTGTCGCAATGCGAGGAGAAGATGGTGCCCTCGCTTCAAACAAGCAGCGTCTCGCACTCGTCCACCAGGCGTTTGCCTTACTGGACCGCGATCGCGACGGCTTCGTGACCCTCGACGAGCTCAGTAAAGCCTACGACACTTCCAAGCACCCGGAAGTTCTCGCAGGCCGTATGACGCCGCAGGACGCGCTTCGCCATTTCGCGCAGCAGTGGGATACCCAGGAGAAAGACGGCATTGTGACCAAGCAGGAGTTTGAAGCGTACTACAAGAACGTGAGTGCGCTCATCGACCGAGACGACTACTTTGAGCTCATGATGCGCAACGCCTGGCACATCTCGGGAGGCACGGGGCAGAGCGCCAACACCAGCAACCGCCGCGTGCTGGTTACGCATGCCGATGGCTCCCAGCGAGTCCATGAAGTGCAGAACGATCTGGGCATCCGAGCAACGGACACGGAGAAGATCCGAGACAAACTGAGAGGCCAAGGTGTGGAGGATGTGGGAGACGTAGCACTCACAGGCTTTATCGACAGCAAGCAGTCGGCCAAGCGACAGGCAAAACCGACGCTGGCAGTGGCGCGGCCAAGTCAAAGGAGCCATGATGCGATGGGTCCAAGCAGAACTGCTCAAAGTCACGGACGCACACCAGCAGAGAACACTCAAGATAACCAACGGCCTGCTGCGCCCAGCGATTTCTTTGCGTCGAGCGGATCCACGCATGAGGAGAGTGCGCTCGACGCCAAGCAGCTCCGGCTTCGTCAGCGAGAGATTCGTGAGCGTGCTGCGCTGAGGATCCAAGCCAACTTCCGAGGCTTCAAGAGCCGCAAGTTTGTCGAGATCGTGAGGCGGCAGCAGGCAGCAGTCGCGGCTCGGCAGCAGCGCGAAGCCCTCGAGCAGGCGGCTCCACGAGGCCGCGTGATCGCTCGTGCAGCACTCAAGTCATTTTACGGTTTTTGACATGCAAGCACATGAGTTCCACGAATGAGAAAAAAAACTTTTTTGCATCGCAGAGCTTTTGAGGGATGGCAACCATAAGAGACGAGGGCTGGTCGAACTCGCATGCAGCGTCTCCTGTCGCTCCTCCTCTTGAGAAGAAAACGGCAGGCAGTGCTCCACCTGAGCGCATCGCACTTTCATTTTGACTTCGATCTGAGCAGCTCCACCATCACGCAGTTCACGCCGCTTCCGTGAACACATCGGTCATGTCCAGTAATGCCCGATTCGACTCGTTCTTCCGCCCGTCGTCTGCTCCACGCCGTGAGCAAGTGTTCCATCTTCGCGGCATCACGTTTTACGACGTGCTGAATGAGTTCGTGAAGAGGCTTCTGGACTACGACAGCGGCCACTTCTCGGATCCGTTTCCCACCGTGACTGTGTGTCTGAAGAGCGACAACGCACCCGTCGAATCGAGAGACTGGAGCCTGGAGTACTTTGAGGAACTTAAGGGCGTGATTGAAAGCGTTCGGGCAAAGCGTCGCTCTGTGTTCCTGAAGGTGGTCGTCGACGGCTTCCATGACGAAAGTCGGAGCTTCGACAGCATCCGCGAGTTCACGTTCGCTACGCAGCCACCAGCGCTGCGTGGGTCGCGCGAAGACGAGGAAGGCTTTGCGTTTGTCCAGCTAGACGACGTCTTTGTCTGCCGCGTGGCGACTGACGGATATCCGAGCGAAGACGAAGATGCCAAGCCGTACTTCGACGACATGGGGGACCAAGCTGAGTACTACTCGGAACTGTGGGCCGAGGCGGGCGAATACGACGCGAGGTACCACGGGTACAGCGGACGCCCCACGCGACTGCACGAGTACGCACAGTTCCGCTCTGTGTAAAATCTCAACATGGAGCTGCCCACGGATCGGGTTTGTGTCGATGTTTCGGACTTCCTGTTGAATATGGCTCGCAGATGACGGGACCTGGCAACGGAAAACGATGGGCATTCAGCCTTGCCACGGAAGAGTGAGCGTTATACATGTCGTCCTCAATCGGAGGATTCACTCCGCGCTTTGTCGTTGCTCTCGTCTCCCTTGTCCACCACACTCAAGTCACCCTGCCGCCAGCACACTTGGCACGTCGGCGATGAGGCCCTTCTCGCGAAGCTGTGCAATCAGGTTCCGGCCGTCCTAACTCTTCTAGTGGCGATCGGCCTTCGTCGTCGCAGACATTGACGTCGGCTCCATACTTGAGCAGGGCTCGCATGTGATCTGCGAACTTTAGTGGGCGTCGTAGGAACACAAGAACGTGGAGTGGCGTCTGCCCTTCTCGATCCCTCACGTTGGTGTTTGCGCCACGTTGCAGCAAGAGCAAGATGAATCTGTAGCTGGAATGGATACCAGTGAGCCGTCGATTGCAGGCCGCATGCAGTGGGCTTCGGCCGTCGTTGTCGCACAGATTTGGGTCGGCACCACGCTCAAGCAGCAGCTCCACAACGGCATCCTCATCTGCAGCGACGCCTCGCATCAGAGCCGTCTCGTTGTTTCGTCCGCGTGCGTTCACGTTTGCACCAACACGAAGAAGGGTGGTGATGACCTGCCCACGTCTTGGTTGTGCACGCGCCGAGCTCGCGGAATCAACGGTTTCGATCAGGGCTGTTGAGGTCGCTTCGGCTACGGGGCAGTAGTCGACGTCTACGGCGCCACGCTCAGCGATTGCGCTGAGAGCGTCCACTCGACGGTGCTTGGCTGCCATTACCATCGCGTCCGCGGCATCGACGCCAGCTTCCACGAACGCGTGGACGCTGTCCAGTTTACAAGGCAGCTTCACATGGCTGGCGAGAATCGTATCATCTCCCGCGAGGAAGACGCCGCTCGCGACGTACACATGCGCGACGTTCAGCTGAGGGGCTGACTCTTGATAACTCAAGGGCGATTGTCGGAAGCCGAGTTTGACGGCCTGCGGGTCGGCACCGTGCGCGATCAAAATGTTGATTGTGTCCGCGTCGCGGGCACACCGCAGCGCTTCGTCGAGCGCTCGCTATCTCTTCACTGCCGTCATCGCCTCACTGTCGTCGGCAAACACCCGCGCGCTGAGCAGCACGTCGAGTACTTCAGGCTGGCGGCGAGCACTCGCCTGCTTCAGCAGTGCTCCCGAGATCAAGTAGATCTGCAATAGACTGCTGAGCGGAGACGCGGCGTGTGGTTCGTCGGCGCTTGAGTGAGACGCAGGAAACAGCCACTGAAGCACCGAGATAGAGACGCCTTTGCCGACCACGAAGCTCATGGGGTAGTACGCTCTGGCAAACGCGATGATGTTGGCGGAGAAGTCTTCGCGCAGCTGCGTCTCCGTGCGGTCTGCGATCGCAGCCATGTGCGCCGACCGCGAGAGGCGCTGGACGCTGCGCAGCATCGCCGGTGAGAGCTCCGTCGCCGTTATCAACATTGTCGTCGGTGATCGGACTGATGATTTACGGTATCCGCTTGTCAGCCAGCGCGAGTTTGGGGAGCCAATGTCGATATCTCCGGTCGATATCTCCGGTCGATCCTTCCACGATGGCGCGAAGGGCATCCACGCGACGGTGCCTGGCTGCGACTGGAATCGCCTTCGCGGCATCGACGCCCGCCTGCAAGAACGTGCGGACACTTTCCAGTCGGCACCACGCGCTCAAATGGCTGGCGAGTATCGTGTCATCTCCTGTGAGGAAGACGCCGTTCACAACATACGAGTCCGCAACGCCGAGGCGGCAGGTTGAGTCGGACGTTCTCCAGGGCGCTTCCTTGATGCCGAGTTTGACGGCCTGCGGGTCGGCCCCGTGCGCGATCAAAATGTTGATCGTGTCCGCGTCGCGGGCACACTGCAGTGCCTCGTCGAGCGCTCGCTGGCGCGCGCTCACCGTCATCGTCTCGCTGTCCTCGGTAAACGCGCGCGCACTCAACGCCACGTGGAGTACGTCGGGAAGACACCGAGAACTCCCATGCTTCAGCAGTCCTTCTGAGATCAGGAAGGTCTGCGTGTGCGCACCAAGCGGGGACACGGCGTTCGGCTCGTCGGCGCTCGAGTGAGACGCAGGGAACAGCCACTCAACCACCGAGATGGAGACGCTGTCGCCGACCACGAAGCTCATGGGGTAGTACGCCTTCACAAACTCGCGTATGTCAACTGCGACGCCGTTGCGCAGCTGCGTCTCCGTGCGGTCTGCGATCGCAGCCATGTGCGCCGACCGCGAGAGGCGCTGGACGCTGCGCAGCATCGCCGGTGAGAGCTCCGTCGCAGTTATCACCATTGTTTGTCGTCGGATTTTACAGTATCCGCTTGTCAGACAGCGTGAGTTTGGGGAGCCAATGAGGGACAGGACAGAATGTACCCACATCCATGATCGTGAATGTGGGTACAAACATGTCCTCCGTTGCCCTGAAGCACTGCACAGCATCATGAGGCTCGCCCGATTGGTGCGCAGTGGTGTCCGCGCGCTCACAGAAACACAAGGAAACTGACATTCTCACCCTTCCGACGGGGCAAACATGCCCACGAGTCCAACTTGGCGCAGCCTTCGGAGCTGCTTTCGGCCGACGACATCTCGCGAAAGCACTTCCCTCGGCGATTCGATCGCTGCGTCGTGGAAATCAATGTCGCCACCGTGAGAAACAACGAGTTTGATGGCTTCATACAGACGCTCGTGCTCCTGGTGGGTGACCAAAATGTCGAGCGGCGTCTTTCCTTCACCATCCAGCAGGTTGGGGCTCGCGCCGCTCTTCAGCAACTGTTCCAAGTACCCCTGCCGCGATGTGCAGTGCGCTGTTTCCTTCGTCGTCGAGCAGGTTGATGTTGGATCCAGGCACCAGACGGACCTCCACGAGCTGTGGTTCGTCCTGGTCAAGCGCTTGGCTCAGTGCCGTCTCGTTGTTGCGTCCTCGCGCGTTCACAATTGGCGCCAATCTCAATCAGAGCACGCACGACCTCCACACGCATCATCGGCTTCGCAAAGCGTTTCGCCAACCCATCACGCTCGTCCACGTCGATGCCGAGCTCAAGCAGCGCACCGACGACTCGGAGAGTCCTCTCGTGGCCTTGAGGGTGTTGCCACTCTCTGGTTTGGACAGCTGCGAGCAGTGCTGTACTTCTTGCTACTGAATCGGAACGGCACTTCAACGTGGGCAGCACGTTTACTCCGCGGACGCTCGGCGCGGCGTGGAGCGCGGAAACTGGGTCGACACCGACCAGAAGCAACCCTCGCGCGTTGGCATACGAGCAAGAGCGCTCTAGATGGCTGGGCAACAGTTTGGTGTCTCCAATCAAGAACACGCCGTTCGCAGCGGCGCCGCGCGGTGTTTGCTCGGAGAGTGACACCAATTGAGTAGGGCAAAATGCAGAAGCCCTTCCTCACCGCCTGCGTGTGGGCACCGTGTGCGATGAGCACCTGGATGGTGTTTGCGTCTTGCGCGTGTCGTACAGCCTTGTCCAGTACGTTCTGTTGCTCTTCCTGTGTCATCAGTCCGCGCTCTCCGCTGTCCACGAACGCGCTCCATGTCAACACCACCTCCACGGCTTCAGCGCAACCCGCTGCACTCAAGTTGTCCACCAATCCACGAACGAGCACACAGATCTGCGTGCGTTCGCCAAGCGAAGAGGCCACGCTGGACTCACATCCCCCGGGGTTTGCTGCTGCAAACAGCCACTGCAGGACCAAGAGGGAGATGTTGCCGCCCGCCACGAAGCTCATCGGATAGTACTAGTAGTAGTAGGTCTACTCGAACTGATAGGCATCGAACCGTCGGCCGGCGCGCAGCTCCAGCTCTGCAGTGTCACCGATTGAGACCATGCGCTGTGTTGCTGCGGTGCGCTGCACGCGTTGAAACAGCTTCGGCGTCAAGTCGGGCGCCATGGTCGTCACATCCATTGGCTTCATTTGTTGGAGGGCAATACCACCCTATATCAGTACTGATGTCTGGCTTCCACCAAATCGAAGAGACTCACCTACTGATATAGTATTAGTAGCTGTTTGACGTATTTTGTCCAATCATACATCTCCAGCCTTCGTCTGAGCTCTCCAAAGCAGCAGCTCAAGTGCCGCATCTTTCCCAATTGAGGTCTCGATCTATTTGCCACTTGGGCCTGCGTCGCCATGTCCACGTACGAGAAGACGCTGATCCCGCCGCTCAACTTCTCCATGGTGGACTCGGGCGTCTACCGCTCGGGCTTCCCCAACAAAAAGAACCACGCGTTTCTGCAGCAGCTCGGGCTCAAGTCGGTGCTGTACGTGACGAACAGCTCTAGCGCCTGTGACTGTAGAGCGCTGGTGCGCTGACGTTTGCTCTCCTGTCTCTGTAGCTACCTCTGCCACCAGGAGCACCGCGACGAAAACCTCGCGTTCTTCCGTCAGAATGGAATCCAGGTTTTCCAGTGTCCCATTGATGGCAACAAGGTGAGCGCTTGCAAGACTGCGCTGTTTGATCAATCAGAACCAGTCTCACATTGATGGTGATTGCAGGAGCCGTTCATTGGCATCGATGCGGAAGCCATGGCCGACTCGCTGCGCCACCTTCTTGGTACGAACTTTATCAAAGGAATCAACTGCGCTAGACTTCAACTGTGATCTGACGGAACTGTAGACGTGCGGAATCACCCCATTCTTGTGCACTGCACGAAGGGAACGGTACGAGCCATCTCATGACGCCCTGGTCCATCGAGGAGCTCACTCCTCTTGTGTTGCAACAGCACCGTACGGGATGCGTCATCGGCTGCCTGCGCAAGATGCAGTACTGGTCGCTGACGTCCATCATCGACGAGTACTGCCGCTTTGCTGGCCCGCGGATGCGGCTGCTCGACCAGCAGTTCATCGAGTTCTTCTCGCCGTCGATACACTACGACGAGCGCCACAAGCCTCGGTGGATCTACTAGCAGGATTCGTCCACCACGTCCGAGTCGTGTAAATTTGTTTTTTTATTGTTGGAAGAAGAAACACACACAGTACTAAATGCAACTTTCGTCCTGTGTTCCCGTCACGTGTCGAGCCATTCGTCCTCCATCGGACGCCACAAACCGTTCGCTTATGCGCTGGCCTTGTACGCGCTGCCGTCGGCGAACTCCTTGACCCAGTCCTGGTTCTTGAACGGCGCACCAGGCCACGACTTCTGGAAGTGGTCCTCTGGCTTGAACGACGATGGGTCCTCGATACGCTCGACGAGCTTGTGCTTGAACTTGCGGATCAGACCCTGCACTGGCCACGCGGCAGCGTCACCAAGAGCACAGATCGTGTGGCCTTCGATCTGGCGCGAGATCTCCTCGAGCATCGGGATCTCCTCGAGCTCGGCCTCGCCCTTCTCCATGCGGGTCAGGATCGACTCCATCCAGCCCGTACCCTCACGGCACGGCGTGCACTGGCCACAGCTCTCGTGCGTGTAGAAGTGGGAGAGACGACGGATGGCACCGACCATGTCGACGCTCTTGTCGAAGATCGTGACAGCGGCAGTGCCGAGACCCGAGCCACCACGCTGCTTGAGATCGTCGAAGTCCATCATGATGTCCTGGCAGAGCTCCTCGTCGAGCACTGGCACGGACGAGCCACCAGGGATACACGCCTGGAGGTTCTCCCAGCCGCCACGCACGCCACCGCAGTGACGCTCAATGAGGTCCTTGAGTGGGATACTCATCTCCTCCTCGACCGTGCACGGGTTGTTGACGTGGCCCGAGATACAGAAAAGCTTGGTGCCGTGGTTGTTCTTGCGGCCGAGGCTCGAGAACCACGACGCACCACGACGCAGAATCGTTGGCGAGACCGAGACCGTCTCGACGTTGGTCACGGTGGTTGGGCAGCCGTACAGACCCGTGTTGGCCGGGAATGGCGGCTTGAGACGCGGCTTTCCCTGTCGGCCCTCAAGGCTCTCCAGCAGGCCGGTCTCCTCACCGCAAATGTACGCACCGGCGCCACGGTGGAGGTAGACGTCGAAGTCGTAGCCCGAGCCGCAGGCGTTGCGGCCCAGGAAGCCCTTCTGGTAGGCCTCGTGGATCGCCTCCTGCAGGATGAGCGCCTCGTTGAAGAACTCGCCACGGATGTAGATGTACGCGGCACGCGCACGCATGGCGAAGCCCGAGATCAGACATCCCTCCACGAGCTTGTGCGGGTCCTTGCGCATGATCTCACGATCCTTGCACGTGCCCGGCTCCGACTCATCGGCGTTCACGACCAGGAACGACGGACGGCCGTCGGTCGCCTTCGGCATGAACGACCACTTGAGGCCGGACGGGAAACCGGCGCCACCACGGCCACGCAGACCAGAGTCCTTGATCTCCTGGATGATCCACTCCGGGCCCATGCACAGCAGGTCCTTGGTGCGGAACCAGTCGCCACGGCGCAGCGCACCCTCGACACGCCACGTGTCCTCACCGTACAGGTTGGTGAAGATGCGGTCCTCGTCCTTGAGGCCACCGTAGACGCGCGTCATGGCAGGGCTTTCAGTCGCCTGAAGAACGTCACACAAAGCGCAATTCAAGTCAGAATTCGATCCTTCTTGCACGAGAAGAAAGACGCATGGAGCGCAAGACGTACCGCATTGGCAACCGCCGCCGACGTGCGAAATTCGCGCACTGAAAAGGATCATACAAAGCGCATTCCGTCAGTATTTCCTGTCTCCGCGTCCAGCGATCTTTGTGGCGGCTGTGGCGATCCTCCGGCGGTGAAAACTACTGCAGCGGAAAGCACAGCGTATCGCCGACGCGAAGGACATAGAGTGCGCACTCACCCTGCTTGAGGTTGCGCGCCAATCGCGAGACAGTCTTCATCGCTCGATCACTTCGCTTGTGCCACCTCTCAATGGAACGCCAACGACTCGACTCCCCCTTGCAGACGCCTGGAATTCCACACACGATGTTACAAATCCCTTACCTGGACCCACGGAACAACCGAAAGGTCTGGCTGGGCCAATTTGTAACACAGCTCCCCGGATGTTGGGCCACGCACGACCGCTTGTGGGCACTCGCCAAAGTACGAAATCGCACCGCCCGAATCCACTCCTCTAAAGTACGTATCTACTGTACACTCCATCCTAATTACGTTTGACAGTGCTAAGTACGATTGCGTAAATCCATGGTGTGGTCCACGCTATTGAGCTGCTCGCCCAACCACCAACCCCCTTCTCTTCCTCAACATTCGACCGAGCCGTTTCCCTAACAACCACGAAGCTTCGATTTGCCGACGCGTGGAGAAGCGGTTCTTCGGTGGTGTATTTGACTGGTCCCCGACACTCCATCCGATCCTCCGAGCCATTCACCGAATAGCCACGACTTGCACGCATCGACTCGTGTGATTCTCAACCATGGACGACATCCAGATGCTGCACAAGCGGCTCGTGAAGTTCTCGAGCGGCGACAACACCGACTCGGCCGCGGCGCTTGACGTGCTGCGATCGCTGGAGAAGACGACCATGACGGTCACGCTGCTCAAGGAGACCAAGCTGGGCCACACGGTGGGCAAGCTGCGCAAGCACGAGAACGAGAAGATCGCGAACCTGGCAAAGAACCTGGTCAAGTCGTGGAAGTCCATGGCCATGTCCCCCAAGGCCACGCCTGCTCTCGAGCGCAAGACCTCCACGGCCTCGGTCGTGTCGGCCGCCGGCTCGTCGGACGGCGACAGCGTGCCAGAGAAGAAGACGCCGCCAGCGACCAACGGCTCGAACGGACTCAAGCCGCCGCCAGCCCGCGTGCCCAAGCTTTCGTCTTCCGGTCCGCTGATCCCCGTGGGTCTCGACAAAACGCGCGCGACTGTTCGAACAAAGCTCAAGGAGATCTTCGAGATGTCGGAAGGTGGCGACCCGTCCGAGTTGGCCATGTCCGTCGAGATCACGATGGCCAAGGCGTTCAACATGGGCATCGCTGGTGAGAACAGGAAGGAGTACGGCGCCAAGTTCCGTTCGCTGTCGTTCAACCTGAAAAAGAATGCACCGCTGCGCGAGGATCTGCTGCAGGAGATCGTCAGCCCCGAACAGCTTATCGCCATGTCGGCCGAGGAGCTCGCGACGGAGGAGAAGCGCAATGAGATCCTGAAGCTGCGGGACGACGCGTTCCAACGCGCACGACTGGACTGGGCGGACGCGAACGAGGACAAGATCAACAAGCAGTGCGGCATCACGGACGCCAAGGGTCTGTTCACGTGCGGCCGCTGCAAATCCACCAAGACCAGCAACACACAGAAGCAGACGCGCAGTGCCGATGAGCCCATGACGGTGTTCGTGCAGTGCCACAACTGCGGCAACCGATGGAAGTGTTGAGACTGTCAAATAGCCCCTAGTTTATTGTAATACCTACCGTATGATTGGCGCCGGCCAATAGCGTCGGCGCACTTTTCCCAGACGCGTCGTGTTTGCGAGAAGGTCTGGGTCTGGGAAGAGAGCAGGGGGCACCAGGACTCCTGGTCCAGGAGGAACACCAGCGTAGCGTCGCTAGTTTGTTTTTGATATGAAATTTAACCAATGCATTTTTCATAAAGTATTCATTTCCAGAGTGTAGAATCTGTGAGATCGACTGGCAATTGAAGTTAGGCTTGGGCTACGTATTGATTATGAGAGGATGTTGCCTTTCGGATTGTCCTCCTCACAACTCGAGGGCGTTTACAAGAAGTCCGTCGTACGTGGCTGCTCACTTTTGGTCTCACCATAGACCGAGACCAAGTCGCCGAGTCCATACCCACCAGTGGCTTTCTGTATCGACTACAACCGCATAGCCAGCGACTGCCACCACGAAGCGTTCGTGGACCACGATGGCCGGTGCGGCCGCCACGGCGGTGCTCACTCCGCAACCGGACGCGTTCGACGACTGGCACTGCCACGAGCCTCGCATCAAGAGACGGCGCGTCACGACCTCACACGGACAATCACCGCGAATGGCGCCGTCCGCCAGTAGCGAGCACCACTGCTGCATGCTGCCTCAGTGGCGGGCGTCGTCGCCCTTGGACGAAGAGCTCGGCCAACTGTCCAGCACGTCCACCATCGAAGCTGTGCGAGAGGAATTGATCTGCCTGTGCCCCAAGCCAGGTATGGACAGAGACCGAGTCACTGTTCGAGATGGCGTCCGCGTCGTGAGTCTGCACGGCCCGGTGTCGGCTCACGTCCCTGCGTCTCGGCGTTTCCTGTGCAGTCGCTACGTGGGACCTGTCATAGTCATGGCTCTGTTCATCGCGACGCTGTGGACGGGAGTGAGCTGGCAATTTCCTCGCCCGAAGCCGCAGCCGGGCGTGCGCAATGTCTCCAGTCGTCCGCTCCGGCCTCGATCCTCCGGTCGATTGTCCGGCATCCTCGGCATCCGCTCGGCGAGATCTCTGCCCGTGTTGCCCGAGTTCTCGGTCGAGCCGCTTCAGCTCAAGCTGGACGCTGAGTCCGAGCGCATCATGGACATCTTCTGTCGCGGGCCGCTTCTCCACGCTGTGCAAATGGCCGGCGTGTTCCCAGACAGCAAGCACTTCGTCGACATGCCGCTCAAGGCCAACACCAGTGTGTACCACGTGATCATGGACTTCCACGCACGCCACTTGGCGACGACGGACTTCCACCAGCAGCACGACGTCGTCGTCGACCTCCCGCACGAGGCTCAGTTGCGTGCGTTTCTGGACGACCATTTTGATCCGCCTGGGTCGGATTTCGTCGTGATCACGCCGTTCGACTACCAAGAGCACGTCACGCCGCCGCTCATCGCAGGCATCCAGGACGCGGAATACCGAGACTGGGCGTTGCATCTCCACCACCTGTGGCGACACCTTGGACGGATGCCACAAACCCATAAGACCAGCTCCCTTCTTCACGCCAAGCCCTTCGATGATCCGCTGCTGAGTCGCCACCAGAACGTGCTGATCGTCCCCGGCGGTCGCTTCCGAGAGAGCTACTACTGGGACTCGTACTGGATCGTCCAAGGTCTCCTTGTGAGCAACATGGCCACCACTGCCCGTGGCGTGGTCAACAACCTCCTCTCATTCGTCGCTGAGTTTGGCTTCGTGCCCAACGGTGGACGGATCTACTACCTCACGCGTTCACAGCCGCCCATGCTCAGCGACATGGTCAAGCTCGTCGCAAGCACTGGCCGCAAGAACGCGTCGTGTATCGAGTACGACGCGGAATACTTGGCGGCGACGGTGCCGATTCTGGACCAGGAGTACTCGTTCTGGATGCAGCGTGGGCCGGGAGGCCACGCCGTCACCATTGAGCTGCCAGGCGATGGTAAGACTGGCAAACGCAAGCCGTCCTACGTGCTCAATCGCTTTGTTTCCAACGCCAACCACGCGCGGCCCGAAAGCTATCGAGAGGACATGGATATAGCCGCCGATATCTTCGGGGAGACCGTGGTCCACGACGACTCGGGCCGTGCATCCGAGGTGGAGGCGGACAAGGCCAAGTACTACAGTGACGTGATCGCCGCGGCCGAGAGCGGCTGGGACTTTTCCAGTCGATGGCTCCGCGACCCGTTAGACATGCGGACGATGGGGACGTCGGGTGTCGTGCCCGTGGACCTGAACGCCGTGTTGTATCGCATGGAGCGCAACATGCGAGCGTTCCATGAGTATCTGGGCAACCCACGAAGAGCCAAGTACTACGAGACGCAGGCTGAAGCGCGACGCGAGGCCATGGACGCCGTGCTGTGGAACGAGACGCTGGGCGTGTGGAAGGACTACAACCTGGAGACCGGCATGCACTCGCAGGTGGTCTCGGTCTCGGACTACTCGCCGCTGTGGGCGAAGGCTTTCGATCCTGACGACCAGGACCAGCTCAGACGAGTCGTGAAGTCGCTGCGCGAGTCCGATTTGCTGCAAGTCGGCGGCGTGCTCACCACGACGACCTTCACGGGTCAGCAGTGGGACGCACCGAACGCGTGGCCGCCTGAGCAAGACATCGTGATCGAGGGACTTCTCGCAGCCAATCTGCCAGAGTCCCACGAGCTCGCTCGAGAGCTGGCCAAGACCTGGGTCCACACGAGTCTGACGGCCTGGCGCGACACGGGGCTCATGTTCGAGAAGTACAATGCCACCGAGGTCGGCGGCCTGGGCGTCGGCGGCGAGTACTTTCCCCAGTTTGGCTTCGGCTGGACGAACGGCGTGATCCTGAAGCTGCTAACGATCCACCAGAACTTGCTGCTGCCGTGAGAGTCGACACATCGCCAAGAGTTTTTTTTATGAAGATGTTGTTTTCGGGAAATATACAAATTACGAACTGAGCTGTAGGTCAAAAGGCTCATCCGCCCCCTGCTTTCCCCCGCCGGGCTAGTCCAGTAGAGCCATGCGCCTGTGACCAGCTCTTCTCATTTCGTTCTCTCTTTCTGTTTCTATGCGTCTCGCTCACTCTAACGCCGTCCGGTTTGCTTGTTCAAGACTGGTCTCACGTTCCATGCGCCTGCGTTGTGATTGCGTTCGAGTCGCGTGCGTCCTCGTCCGCAGCTTTACGACCGCGTTTAGTTGGCTGGTGCCGACGAGAACACGTATGGCTTGGCGTTGCGGAAGGTCGACATGTCCTTGATCGAGTTCGAGTGGAACTTGTACTCGATGAGCGTGTTCTCGTCGAGCATCAGGATCTCCTTGAGCTTCTCGCCGATCTTGAAGCGCGTCTCCTCGTTCGAGTTGTCGGCGTTCCAGACCGAGATCATGTCCTCCTTGGAGCGGATGGCCATGGCGATGCCCACGACGTCGAGCTCCTCAAAGGCCTCGCCGACCGCGGCGAAGACGAGGTCCTGCCACATCTTGCCCAGCACGTTGGCCTTCTTCTTGATCTTGAGGATCCAGCAGCCGCCGTTGGGGAACGCCTCCCACATCGGCGAGCAGTTCGGTCGGTCGCGGAACAGGTAGAGGTTCACGTCGCGGCTCAGCTGCGATGGACGCTTGATGTGGATGTAGTGGCTGCAGCAACAACGAGAAAGTCAGATTCGAATATTCACTCACAGAATCAAAGCCACCGCTACGAGCAGCAGACGAATGGCATGCGCACGCACCGCCAGAAGTCCTCGACGGTGCCGAAGGTCGCAATCTTCTGCAGGTTTGACTGGTACGTGCTGTGCAAACGACGCATAATGGTCAGTGATAGGACCAACACCAGCAAAGCAAGCAAAAGCGGCTCACGGACTCGACATCAATCTTCTTCGGGAGCTTCTTGTCGTACCTACACACACCACCACAGCAACACCAGCATGGGCATACGCATGCAGTCAGTATTACAAGCACTAGCACCTCGCTGCCGAGCCTCTCGCGCTGCTGCTGCGTACCAGATCGACCATGGCGTCTGGAGCGGGTGCTCCTGCTCTTCCGGCTGCTGCTGCGTCGCCGTCACTGCGCGCACAGACACAGAATTTCGTCAGCATTTGCCTCTACGTACGGACGCCGTGGCCATCGCCTTCGCGGCGGCGCCAGCGCCATCTCCATGCACGTACGCGACGTCGCCTTGACTTCGTAGGCCATGCTTGCGATGCGTTGCTTGGTCTGTGAACATGCTCCCCAACCAATCAAGTCAGAGTGATGGTCTCTCGCAAAGGCGCCTCCCCTGCACAAGCCGATAGATGTAGCTACCCCAGTGCTAGACCGAGCTAATTAGATTCTCTTTTCTCAATTTTTACAATTGGGATGTTTTCGATTTTTCGTTTTTTAGGTTTTCGGCTTGGTTTGAGGCATTTGGATGAGAAAGCTCCGTCGTCGAGGGTTCATCGCAGCCGCGGGATGCGAGTCCTCGGATATACTACACCAGTCTGCGCACGTTTGGACTCGAGATCACATCCGCCCCTGGAGGGTTCGAGGTTTACGAAGCCTCTTCCTGCAGACCACACCACAAACATTAGACGTCACGCTGAGCACAATCCCATATTCGCGTCTCATTCACGTACCCCCAGAGCGGATTCGCCGAGCGAGTAGAGCAGGTCTTCGACATCGTCGACGTTGTTCACGTAGAGGTGTGCGTGGCTCGGCTTCTTGCCGACGGTGCAGGTGAACACGTGCTGCAACGAGCCCTCTGACGACGGTGGCATTTCCATCGGGAAGCCGCCAACAGACGGAAGCGAGACGCCGCCTGCACCCAGGCCCATGCGACTGCCGTGCACACTCTCCTCTGACCGCTCTGCGTAGTAGTCGTAGATCGTCTTGAACATGCTCTCGTCGGTCGTGTCGTCGCCGATACAGAACAGGAAGTCCGGGTGGCCGAGGTGCATGCGTGCGTCTTGCGTCAGGATCTGCCGCGCGACGACGCCCTTGTTCAGTCCTTCGGGGACGATCTCAAGTAGGCCCTTCTTACGAATGATGTTGACCGGCAGGTCGGTCAGCACCTTCTCCAGGTCACTCTGCAGCGAGTTGGCTTGCATCATACCCCACTCAGGATCCGTCGAGCGGAAGTTCCACGCGATCGCCTGGTCTAGGTATCTCAGTACACTGCCGTTCGTGCGCGTGCAGTACACCTTGAGAATCGGGTCGACAACTTCGCGGATCGGCTTCCAGTCGAACTTGAAGTTGTGGTGGTGCCAGTGGCGATTGTCGGGGTGGTCGCTATCGTTCTGCATGGCGCTGGCATCCTCCACCGATCGCGCGCGGATCGACCGAGCCCATGAATACAAAGCGCCGTTTTCAGCCGCGAGTCCAAGGCCACCGATATGGCCGACTGCATTTGTGAGGTTGTACTGGCTCACACCGCTGACAACGAACACCGTGTTGCGTGGGTCTCTGCACAGGAGCGACAAAGCCTCCAGCATTCGCGGAGTTGGGATCTTGCCAGTGACCGCTGTGAAATCCTTTTTCACGTACATCGACATGTTCTCGCGTGCAATGATCGTGCCGCCGTAATCGAGCAAAAACACACGGCGCCTCGATTTCTGGTAGGCCTCGACAACCTTCGGAATCTTGAGCTGCTTGAAGTCTGATCTTCCACCCGTACGGACAGTGTGAGAGCGACCAATCTCGCTGTCCATGTATTCCATGTCCGTGTACTCTTCGTCATCTTCGTCGCGCTCCGTAGCTTCCTGGAGAACTGACAGTACTTGCTTCGTCCAGTTCGCTGCTGGCTGGTTCGTGATGTACGGAAGGTCACGCGCGCGACGCCCCATGCGCTCTTCGTCCACCATCGTAAGGGCTTGATCCAGGGAGCTCACCACTTCAGCAATGTTCCACGGGTTTACTCGCAACGCACCGTTCAACACGCAGCAGCAGGCCGAAAACTCGCTGAGAATGACGACACCAGCACGATTCGAGGCGCTCGGTGTTTTCGCGAACACAAACTCCAGTGGCTTCAGGTTCAGACCTTCTCGAATCGATGTCACCATGAGGATATCGCACGCAAGCCACAGTGCCAGGCGATCATCCAAGCTCATACCAGGAGACTCCTCGTAGTCAATCACGTTGCCGTGCTGAGTCGTGATGCGTTGCACCAACTCGCGGATCTCACGGCTGCTGTAGTCTTGGTCACCGTAGCGTGCGTTCGTCAAATGCCCCTTCTGAATGAGCACAACCTTGTCCTTCCACGACGGGCACATGTTGAAGAACTGCTCGAAGGCGAGCAATTTGAGTGGAATGCCGCTGAGACGTTGGCACACATCAGATCCAGCGATGAGGATCTTGCCAGCGTGCTTTTCACGGAGTTTGCGCGCCGCTTCAATCACCTCCGGTTTTGCCAATGCTGCCCGAATCGTGTGTGTCTCGATACCAACGTGGCTGATCGTAATCACAACGTTGCGGCCTCGGTAGTCAACACCCAGGTTGCCACCACGGCGAGACTGGTATGTGAGACCGAGGAAGCGCTTGCACGCGTTCAAGAAGTGACGCGCGTGATCGAACGAGTGGAAGCCGACGACGTCCACTTCAAGCACACCTTCGAGAAGCTGAGGGCCGTGCGAGAGCTCGCGGAAGATTTCCGAGGTCGGGAACGGAACGTGGAGAAAGAACACCATCTTCGGGCGCGTCTTCTCGTGCTGCTTGCAGTACTGCTGGATGTACGAAGGGAAGAGTAGCAGGTGGTAATCGTGAACCCACACCGTGTCTTTCGGGCCGCTCATCTCGGCCACACGCGTGGCCAGTAGTAAGTTCACTTCCTGGTAAGCCTCCCACCACTTGCCGTTGTTGCGCTCTTCCTTCCACTCCGTGACCTCGCCACGGTCCCACACCGACGAATAAATATCGAGAATGTCGACGTTGTGGAACATGGGCCACAGCTTGCTCTTGCAGTATCCTTGGTAGTGGTCGTACGCCAGTTCGCGGTCAATGAACACAGGGATGCAGTCCATCTTGAGTAGGATCTCCGCGATGCCTTCTTTGTCTGCGTCCGACAGCTCCTCCGCGTCACTACGCGCCTGATAGGTCACGCAGCCGACCCAGCGAACATTCATCGACTCCGCCACACTTCCTTCACTGCGCGAGATCAGACTGTCTCGGTTCCACTCGGCCGACCACGAGCCGTCCACAGGGGACTTGGTGAGCTTCACAGGCAAGTGGTAGCACACGAGGAAGAGCGTCGCGCTCGCGTCCGGCTTGTAGTTGGACGGAGCGTATCGCTTGTACCGCGACTGGAGCTTGTTCTGTCGGAAAAACTGCGACGACGTCCGGCTGAGCCCACCCGAGGCGCCAGTCACCACGCTGCCGCCGGCGTCCGCGTCATCGTCATCGTAGTCGTGGATCTCGTCGCCGCTTGGACTCATCGGGGGCTGGCGTTCGAACACGACGGCTCGGTCGGAGCACTCACCGTTGGCCACGAGCACTGAGTCACGGTCGTACACGCCGTACTCCTCCACGACGACCATCTCGCGGCCTTCGGGCACGAGGACACGCTCGCTTCCGATAGGTTCCCACGAACTGAATGCACCGCCTGAGAACAGCGCGTACATGTACTGGTGTGGCACGCCGCGCGGCAGAATCAACGGCTTGATGGTCGTCCAGTACGGATACGTCTCCGGCGTCGTCACCAGCGTCATGGACTCGCTGGGGTTGAACTGGCCCATAATCAGCGATGACCCGGAGCAGTGCACGCTCTCGCCGAAACGCGTCTCGGCCTTGATCTTGAGGTGCACTCGCGTGTACATCCCGGCGTTCACGTCTCCCGTAGCAGTTTGCTGCAGACGGAAGCTACGGCTGTGCGTGGGCGACGCCTCCAAGCCACTCGCGCCGCTGCGCTCGTCGTCGTCGCGCTCCATGGACTCGTCGTCGCCGCATCCGCAGGGACTCGCGTTCGCACCGCTACCTGTGTTTTGGTCCGCACGACCGCGCTTCTCCGGCGGCAGGCTCGTCGGGTGGAGTGGTGGGCGCTTGCCTTCCCCACTGTTGCTGCCTGCGCCCGTGGACGACGGCGGCTGGCGATCGCTCATCCTGATTCCTTCTTTCCTTCTCGCTTCCGATTTCTCCGTCAATCCGTCGCTTGTTGCCCGATGCACGCGATGGACTTGGTTGAAGTTGTTGGCGTTGGCGCCGCCCGTCGGGTGTTGGCGTTCGCTTTAGTTGGCGTTGGCGTTAGTTGATACTGCCAGTCCGTGTAGGCGGTGTTGGCAGAGTTGGCGTTGGCGCTTGGTGGGCCGTTCCGTCCGGATTGCACCACACGGACAAAGAAGAACAACCCGGCCAGCACGTGGTTGAAGAACCCGTGAGGACGAGCGAGACCCGACCCGTGCGAGTCATGTCCTCAGAATCTCAGGTTCCGCACAAGTTAACTTTCGATCATTTGCCGGTAGTTACCGGTATTTCTCTATGTTGGGAGTCTACGAATCTGGTGTGGTCCACGCAGATATACAGAGGTCAAACCTGTGCTCCAGTCATTTGCGTGGGTAGCTGGCACGCGAGTGTGTCTTGAAAGGGTGTGCGTTGCTTGAAGCCAGCGAGTCAAGTCTGGTGGTTTAGAAGCTTGCTCGCCACGTACCGAACCAGCTCCAGAACAGCTCGGTTTGCGCCGCCTGCACCCGTCCACACCACATCCACATCCATCCACAGCCCCGTAACCATGGCTGTCGAAGAAGCTACCCGTGCGCTGTCCAAGGAGGAACGTAAGGCCGCCAAGCTGGCCAAGAAGGCTGCCAAGGAGGCCGGCGACGTGTCCGTGAAGAAGGAGAAGAAGGAAAAGAAGGAGAAGAAGGAGAAGAAGTCCAAGAAGCGCTCTCGCGATGAGGAGACCGACGACGACAAGGAGGATGCGACTACCATCGACTCGGACTTGAGCGAGGTGGAGGTGCCGGTCGCGAAGAAGGCCAAAGCTGAGGCCGTCAACGAGTCGACCACCATGAACGGCGTCGAGAACCCATCGATTGACACCTTCGACATCAGCGACGTGACGAAGACGGCGCTTCGCAAGCGCGGAATCAACACGCTGTTCCCGATCCAGGCCATGACCTTTGATAAGATCGTCGCTGGTAAGGATATCATGGGCCGTGCCCGTACCGGTATGGGTAAGACGCTCGCGTTCGCTCTGCCTGTCATTGAGCTGCTGCTCAAGGACAAGCGCCCAGTGCGTCCTGGCCGCGCGCCGCGTGTCATCTGTATGGCGCCAACGCGTGAGCTTGCCAAGCAGGTCGCGGACGAGTTTGAGGCCTCGGCCCCAACGCTCACGACAGTGGTCATCTACGGTGGCACTTCGTACCAGACGCAGAACAACTCGTTCCGCCAGGGTGTGGACATTCTCGTCGGCACGACTGGTCGTGTGATCGACCACATTGAGCGTGGTAACCTGCGCCTTCACGAGTGTGAGTTCCTGATCCTCGACGAAGCTGATACCATGTTGGAGATGGGTTTCCGTGAGGATGTCCAGAAGGTGTTCGACGCGATGGAAAAGGTGAAGAACGCGAAGAAGGAGCGCCGCCAGATTCTGCTCTTCTCGGCCACCATCCCAAGCTTCATCAAGGAGGTCGCGGACAAGTACATGCGTAAGGACCACGAGTACATCAACCTCGTGAAGGACTCGGAGGTCAAGGCCTCGACGGATGTGCAACACATCGCCATTCCTTGCCACTGGCAGGGCCGCCCAACGCTGCTTGCCAGCCTGTTGGGTGTGTACGCGAAGAAGGGCGGACGCACGATTATCTTCGCCGAGACGAAGAAGGACTGTAACGAGTTGGCTGTGCACCCTGAAATCAAGCAGGAGTGCCAGGTTCTCCACGGCGACATTGCCCAGGACCAGCGTGAGACGACCATGAAGGCCTTCCGTGAGGGCCGTCTGCGTTTGCTGATCGCCACGGACGTCGCTGCTCGTGGTCTCGACATGAACGTCGACCTCGTCATCAACAGCGAGCCTCCACGCAAGCAGTCGGGTAACGCTGACGTCGACACGTACGTGCACCGATCGGGCCGAACTGGTCGTGCCGGTAAGAAGGGTGTGTGTATCACGCTTTACACGCAGCGTCAGATGGACCTCGTCGACTTCATCGAGCGTCGTATCGGCAACAAGTTCATTCGTCGTGGACCACCAAGCGTAAGTTCTCACTGATATGATGCTGCTAGCTGCCAGTGGACAAGATTACTGACGAGCGTTTCCGAATGAATTACAGCACGAGGATCTGATTGCTGCCTCGGGTAACAAGGCCGCCGAGGAGATCGAGAACGTCGACGAGTCGATGATCACGATCTTCGAGGAGAAGGCGCAGGAGCTTTTGGACACGGTTGGTGCCAAGCGCAGCCTCGCCGCTGCGCTTGCTGTCATCGCGGGCCACACCAAGCCGCCACGTCGCACGTCGCTGATGTCGGGCGTGCCTGACTACGTGACCGTGCTGTTCACGAGCTACAACGAGATCCGCGCCAAGGGCTACGTGTGGAATGCGATCAACCGCGACTTCCCTGCGGAGTACACCACGGACGTGAAGCAGCTGACGCTGACCGAGGACTCGATGGGCTGCTGTTTCGACCTCCCAGAGGGCGCTCTCAGTGTGCTGAACGAGATGATCGAAAACGGCGGCCCGAACTGCCAGTACTCGATCCCAAAGACGCTGCCAAAGCTCCAGGCGCCAGCTTACACGAGCCGTCCGTCGAGCGGTGGTCGTGGCGGCTACGGTGGTCGTGGTGGTGGCCGTGGCTTCGGCGGAGGTCGTGGTGGTGGCCGTGGCTTCAGCGGTGGCCGTGGTCGCAGATTTTAAGCGAGCATAGTGTAGAGTATCCATCCATTCTGAACCCCAACGTATTTGCTAAATAGAGTGTCTTCACATCCATCTGCAGTAGAATTCATTGCTGCATCGAGAGGCTTTAATTTTTAAATTAAACCATGGAGTTCTTGTCCAACGGGATTCTCACACGTCGCAGTTTCTCCGGTGAGATCCAACCAAAGCCGGTTTTAAGGAGGAAACGCCGCGCCAGAAATGCGCGGTTTGACACTCGCAGCCCTACCCGCAGCCGATTCTGACCATGGACGTAGCGAATACTTTCG
>JAADXN010000243.1:0-33205 GCA_023337875.1 Pythium apleroticum | reverse complement strand
ACTGGGCGACTTTGGCTGCGCGCGAGTCGAGTCCGACAGCAACACGATGACGGCGAGTGAGATCGGCACGGGTCGGTGGCTGGCGCCGGAGATCCTCTTGGGCAGCACGAGCTACGGTGCCTCCAGTGACATCTACTCGTTCGGAGTCGTGCTGTGTGAGCTGGACATGCACCAAGTGCCGTACGCTGACGAGGCTCAGGAGGTTTCGGAGGCGACGCTGCTGCAGCGAGTGGCTCGTGGCGAGCTGCGTCCGTCGGTGTCTGCGTCGTGTCCGCCGGAGATCCAGCAGATCGCGGATGCGTGTCTGGCGTTTGATGCCACGATGCGGCCGAACGCCATGCAAGTGGCGTACATGCTGCGCTCGCTGATGCCACGCGACAGCGAAGACTTCACGTTGAGCTAACCACACCAGGGCGACGAGCGAGCCGACATTCTCACCGATTGTCAGGTAGTGGAGGTACCAGGGTGTTCTGTATTTGTAGTGATATTCTTGCGTTCACTTCGTTTCCATCAAATGCTCACACATAATGGCAGCCGCTAACTCGCTGTTGCATTCCACTCGTCCTCTTTAGCGAGCGTCCGCAGTCGGAAGGCGATCTCCATGGCACTCGGTCGCTCACTGCGATCATATGCTAGACACTGCACAGCCAGATCACGGATCGCGAGTGGACAATCGCCGCGGAAATGAGGCCGCACAGCGCCAGCGACGACCATTTGCAGGATCGCGACGTCTGCTCGCTGGAGCTCCTCGTACGGAAGGGCGTGGGTGTCCATCTCCGACAGCACGACGCCGAAAGAGTAGATGTCGCTCATGTGGTCGTAGTCGTTCTCGCCAGCCAACACCTCGGGAGCGAGCCACCGGCCAGTGCCGACGCCGGCCGTCATCGTGTCATTCTCCGACTGGAATCGCGAGACGCCGAAGTCGCTGAGCTTGGCCTTCATGTCTTCTGCCAGGAGCACGTTTCTAGACTTCAAGTCGCGATGCACGAGCGGCGGCGTGAACGAGTGCACGTACACGAGCGCCTCCACGACGTCGATGGCGATTTGGAGCTTTTCACGACTCCATCCACTGCTGGTCGTCGCATGGCTGCTCGGTGTGTCTGCGTCGTAGCGTCTCGCGTCCAAATACACGCGGAGGTCTCCGTTCGCCATGTACTCGAAGAGCGCTTGGAGATCGGTCTCGACCGTCCACGCTGCCCCCACGAATTGCACGATACTCGGATGCGTCAGTTGGATGTTGAGCTTGATCTCGGCAACGAATGTCTGTGTTCGCTGGCGCGTGATTTGGTCTTTGATGAGCCGCTTGGAGGCCAGAAGACGCGTCTGGCGGTAGTTCACGAGCCACACGACGCCGTACGCGCCACTGCCGATCTGCTTAATGTCTTCGATGTCTTCATACCGCAGCTGGCACGCCAGAAGCTCTTCGTCTGTCCACAACGAGTGGGATCCTGGCGCCTGCGAGGCCGCAGTGGACGCTCTACCGTGCTGGAGCAGCTCCGCAGTTTCGCTCTCATCTGAGGAGCCATCCAGACGAATGTAGTTGACGACGTGGTCGCCCTCATCGTCACCGTGGGTGTGGGCCTCGCCGGTAGACTCCGTCTTGGTTGCTGCCGGCCCCATCGACGCAGCGTTTACTAGCTTGGCGTTTTTCTTTTTCCGGCGGTAGTACCATAGCGAGAAAGCGCCTAGCGTGATGGCAGCCGTACCAACAACAGGGACCGCGATGTACCACGTGAGCGACGACTTCTTGAGCACGAGCACCTTACTGGACTCGACCACACAGACGATCGCAGTCTTGAGCAGTTGCCGTTTGTCTTCCGTGCAGTCCGTGGGTGGGAACGGGTCGAACGACAACGACGACAGGTTGGCTAGGAAGTTGTACTGGGCTGGCGTGAACTGCGCGCTCGCGATGGGATTACCTGAGATGTTCCTGAGGTACAGAGTAAATGAGCGACAAGGGAAGTGCCTCTGTCGCTGGCCACAATACGTACAGGGATTGGAGCTTGGAGAAGAGAATGACAGTGTCGGGGATCGCAGTGAGCGCGTTCACGCTCAGATCGCTAGGCACGCAAACAAAGAGCTCCAGTGAGTGAGTTGTTGAGGTGAGAAAGTCACGATGGAATCCACTCACAGCGTCTGCAGTGCCGGGAACGTGGCTTGGAAAGAACTGAGACTGTTGTTTCGTAGACTCCTACTCAAGCGTTTTGTGAGTCAGCAGACCCACATCATACACTGCAACGAAGCGAAGGACACTCACAAATGGAGCAGCGATTCCAGACTGCGCGTATCAGGAAAGGTCACGATCCGGTTGCGGGAGAGATCTCTACATAGCCACAAACACGTCAGGAGCTGCTCATCCAGAAGAGATACAACTTCCAGCGTACAGAGTCGTGAGTGCAGCGAGGTCACTGCTGTCGATGGGCAGTGACGTCAGCTGGGAGTTTACGATGCGAAGCGACTGGAGCGACGGCGTCGACTGGTTGATTTGGATGGAAGGGCCGCCAGTGGGCGCCATGTTGAGGTTGGCGAGCGTGAGGTTCGTGACGCCGGCGCCGCTGAGCGCGAGAGCCACGCGGACACTTACAGCAGCCGAACTAGCAGTCACATTGTCTACGGAGGAGCCTCCGATGATGGAGCTGTTGCACAGCACCGTCGTTAATATCAGCAAGACCATCGCATGCACGCACGCATGATTGGTACGTACACGTATTTGACTCGGTCCGGCATGGCCAGCGTGCCCACAGAGCTGACATAGCGCTCACTCTGCTGCAGCGCAGCCTTAGATGTTGATACAGAGGCCGCGCCTGAAGGAGTGACGAAGAACGTGAAGCTGTCGCTGGTGGCGTCGGCCCAGTCGAGACACTGGTACGCACAGTCGCCACTGACGGGCAGCGGACACGTCGCCGGGGCCACAAATGACGTGCTCGTGGCAACTATATCACACGGACCGAGTCCGCTACTGAACGCGATGCACGCGGCGCTGAAGGTGGCGCCGCAGGCCGCCGAGCAGCTCGCCGCTCCGACCGAGAGCTCGTGGTTCAGAGCACATTCCGACGCGAAGCTGGTCGCGTTGAGCACTGCGGAGGTCGCAAACGATGGCAGGAAGAGAGCCAACAGGACTAGTGGTGTGTGGTGGAGGCGTACGCGCCTCCATTGAGGCTGAAACCCCGCCGTAATCCGCGTCGCGGTGGCAACTCGACGCGCCATGGAGCTGCTCGAGTCGTGACTTTCTGGAGAGTGGACCTTCTGGTGATTACGCACAATGCTGGCTAATGTCACTAATTAGACCTCTTTTGAATGACGTATTGAGCCAGCAGAAAAAGGACTCATGTAGATATGAGTCCTAACTTCAACACCGAGAAAGGCGGCCGCGAGTGAGCAGGCTTTTAGCCGCGTTACTGGTTGTATAGCGATGTAGGAGGCGAGTCTTGAGTCTCAGATCGGAAAAGTCGTTAGGTGAGGGCTCTTGTAACACGAGTAATGAGTAAGTAAGTGGGAGCTTTCTAAGAAATACCTCGCGATGCTTCATAACGCTGCATCCGTCCTGCTTTCACTTGGGCACGTGCGATCGCAGCGCCGATTCAAGGGAGCATATACCAATTCGAAGCTTCATTTGCGCGGTCCGAATACCAAACGATCAATCGACCTGTTTCTGTGTTTGATGAGCCACTCGGGCTTTGGAATCATTCATTTTCCGACGCGCGAAGCGTCGCGAACGAATGGTGCACGAAGAGGCGCCTTCTTGCACATGTTACTCCTCCAAGACACGATCCTAGCACACAACAGGATTTGCGCACCGAGAGCAAGCGATGCTGGGAGTCGTGGCCAAGCATATGGCCCTGTGGGCGCTCTTCGTGAGCTGCGCGACGTCAGCCGTGGCTGCGGCGCTCTCCATTCCTCCTGCATTTTATTTCTTCTCGACGCGCAAGGCGACAGTTGCAGCTCAGGCGGTGACTATCCAGAATACCGTGAGGACGTTGAACGTCGGACCCCAAGTGCTGCCTCTGTACTATGGCCCGCTCGTCCTGCGTGGCTTGCTCGCCGAGCAAATCCGTCTCACAGAGGCCGCGCGTCTACTTCTCGTCCCGAACGACAATCCGCCGTTCATCGCTCGCATCGCGCTCACCCAGGCGCCGTACATCAAGAAGCTCGAGGACTTCAACACGATCTTCAACCTCGTGACTTCCCGGCTCCCGAAGCCCATGGCCTCCGACAACAGCGACGATAGCTTTGGTCGCCAGCGGCTCACGGTCAAGGCCATGAAGCTGCGTCAAGTTGGTCTCTTTGAGTTCACCATGCCCAGTTTCCAACTCAGCAACGCCCAGCTCGCGCAGATCTGCGGCCCACTCGTCACGTGGTCCAACATCCGCCTGCTCAAGAACCTGTACGTCGAAGACTACGCCGACGTTGGCCAGTGGAACGATCCCAACAAAGTCGACGTTAAAAACACGCCCAGCGTCGTCGGGTTCTTCTGCTACAACCGAGACTCGAAGAAGCTGCTGCCTATCGAGATCCGCCTGCCAGACACGGGCATCGCCTACACGCCGCTTGACACGCCGGACGAATGGACACTCGCCAAGATGGCGCTCAACGCCGCCACCGTCGCCTACCACCAGTGGCAGCACATGGCAGAGACCCACGCCACGACGGTGCCCATTCGCGTCGAGCTCTTGCGTAACATGGCACCCGAGCATCCCGTGCGAGCGCTGCTGCAGAACCACATGTTCATGAACTTTGGGCTTGAGATGCTGGCCACAGTCGTGTTGTTTGTGCCTGGCACTCCCCACGACAATCAGTTCGGCTGGGGCGCCGCCGGCTCGGCTCGCTTCGTCGACTACCAGCTGCGCACCAGCAACTCGATGCGTCGCGACTTCCCTACAGACATCAGCGACCGCGGCCTCAACGACATCCCTACGCACAAGTACGCCATCTACGGACGCAAACTCTACGACGCAATCAACGCGTTCGTTCGGAGCTACGTCAACACGTACTACATTTTCGACTTCAGAGTGAGTGGAGACTTGGAGCTCCAGAACTGGGCCAAGGCCTGTGCGCAGGTGCCGCATCTCCGGGACTTTCCTTCGTTCCTTCTCACGAAGGCGAGTCTCGTCAAGCTAGTGACCCACCTCGTGTTTCTGTCCGCGGTGCGCCACCACGATATGAACGGCATGGCTACGTGGCACTCCATGGTCGTGCCCTACAGCGCACCGGCACTGTGGAAGAAGATGCCGACGCGAAAGCTGCTGCCGGGCGAGACCCTCAACCTCATGGAGTACACGGTGCCACTGACCAAGATCCACGAGGAGCTTGGCCTTGCCGCCACGTTCGTGCGTCCAGTCAAGCCCACTCAGACGCTGCCGCAGGCCTACCGCGTGGAGCCGTTCGCGTCGGAGGCGCAACTGCAGCCTGCGATCGCTGCATTTGAGGCGTCGCTGGCTGCCATCGACGCGTTCATCGTGCAGAGCGAGAGCGACGAGAGCATCCCGTACGACATCCTCCGGCCGACGAACCTGCCCTTCTTCGAGTGGATCTAAAACACCCCTCCGTGAATGATCCTACTGGGGAAACACATGTGCACATTACAGCCGCTGACTTACGCTCCAGTACTAGTACACCCAACTTCTCATGGCCTCGTGGCTGGCATCTGCATCTGGCGGTGGCCGTATTAGTCCAATTCTAACGACTGGCAGCAGGCCTCGGGCTTCCATGTCGGACTGACAGAGTGTCAAGTGTCCACCCCAGCTGAGGACCGTCTCGCATATCGCAAGACAAATCTCATTCGCGCGCGTGCTTCCATTTCGAACCCCAGCCAGCCGGTTCCCCTCTAAACCGATACAGGGTACAGACAGTTGGACCTGCTGGTCGATCGGTGCTGGAAGGAAGGAAGGTCTCAGTTCCCAAATCGACCGCGAAAATGGGCCGGCAAGCGGCGGCGACGGCGGCGTCGCTCTCGGGCTCCGCAGCCGCCGACGACGCCTCAGCAGTCGCGGCCATCGACGCCAAGGTCTGCGCGCTGCCGCCCAACCACTTGCGGCGGAATGGCTGCGCGGCGCCGTGCGGAAGGGACGCGACGTCGTTCGCGTGCGTGCCGCTCGAGTCGGAGGGCGCGTCGCGACGCAACGAGCCGGCGGTGTGCGACAGCCAAGTGGCCAAGAACCTGGGCAAGTGCCAGGTGACCGACTACGGCTGCACGTTCGCGTGCTACGCGGCGCCGCCGACCAACAACGCGACGTACACGGCGTACGCGTTCCTGGTGCCCTTTGGCAATTGGCGAAGCCCCCAGGAGACGAGTCTGGGCGTCACGCCGCCGCCCTGGTGGCAGCGCCAAGTGGACGCGCTGCCGCGGAAGCCGGCGCAGCCCACGGCGCTCATCAGCAACGACTTTCTCGTCCAGATCGAGCAGCTCAACCTCACGGCGAACTTCCAGTCCGTGTACGTAGGCTGTGTGTGTATCGTGGGTACACAAGTTACTCACTGCTGACACTAATACTGGTGGTTGATTGATGACGATAGAAACATTGCTGGCGGCTACAGCAGCGAGTTTGGACTGAAGGGCAAGGTGGCGAACGTGACGCTGACCAGCGACGTGTTTGAGAACTCGTCCGGCGTGACGGCCGTGACGCTGGCGAATCTGAATCTCGGCCAAACGACGCCAGGCTTCGCCAGTCTGCTGCCGCCCAGAGTCTCAAAACTGAGCGTATTTAACTGCCTTCTCGACAGTTTCCCGAGTGATCTGTCAAAGCTCACGGCTCTCACATCCCTGTACGTTGTCAGTGGAATCTACTGGATGCCGGATGAACGCTGCCACTGATGAAGTCGTTCATCCACACTGCGAACAGGAACATTTCTTCGAATTACCTTACAAGCGTCCCGTCGACTGCCTCGCTGCCTGCATTGCTCACGCTGGATCTCGTCCAGAACAACCTCACGACGTTTGAAGCCGCGTCACTTCCTCGGCTTCAGACGCTGTACGTGGGATACGCTCGCTGTCAGTATCCCTTGAGCGTAGGAGCTGACAGTTTTCCTCATCTACAGGAATCTACGCGCCAACTTCCTGGACGCCATCCCAGCCAGTGTGTTCGAGCTGTCCAGTCTCCAGACGCTACGGCTCACTGCGAATCCCTTACAGCTCGCGGCCGTCACATCGGAACAGTTCGCCTTCCTGTCCCAGTTACAGTCACTCGAGCTTTCTGGGTTCAGTGTGACGCCGCCCTGTAAAGTTGGCGAGATCAAGACAATACCGGCCACAAGCATCAGCGTCTGCGTCACGACGGAAGCCGAAATCGAAAAGCTTCGTGCCGATCTGGCAGCGCCACCCGACAGCAGCGGCGGCAGCGGCACGGCCGTGATCGTCGGGGCAGTCGTGGGGGGAGTGTTCGTCGTCGCGATCATCGCCTTCTTCCTGTGGAAAAAGCTGCGGAAGCGACGCCCCAGCCACAAGCGGAAGACTCTCGATGACGACGTCGGGGGCGTCGAGTTCGTCAAGCTCGAGTCGGAGGAAAGCGGAGACAGCGAGCTGCAGGTGCTGGGCACATGCGGACTCGCGACGGCCCAAGTGCGCGTGGTCCGCCAGACGAAAGCGCAGACGCCGGACCAGTCGAGTGCGACGACGACGTCCTACTACCTGCGGTCAAACTCTCCGCTGGACTTGACGATCCTCGAAAGCCACACGAACAATAGTGGAAACAGCACCGGCCAGAGCGTCGCAAGGTTATCAAGCCAGGGCAGCGGTGCCAGTGACGAACGCGGCAGTCAGCGCTGGATGCCGCTGACACGGACGCTCAAGGTCTCCCGATCCAGCGACAGCGTGCTCACCTCAAGCACGTCACTGTGGGACGATGGGGAGATGAACTCGTTCCAGCTCAAGTACGAGGACATCGAGGACGTGCGGCTCATCGGCAGTGGCGGCCACGGTGTCGTGTGGCTGGTGAGATACCGCGAATCCCGACTGCTGGCATCCAAGCGGCTCGTAAAGGACCAGCTCACTCGCCAAAAGACGTTTGATTTTGTGTCCGAGATCAAGCTCGTCGCACAGCTCCACCACCCCAGTATCGTTGAGTTTGTTGGAGCGGCGTGGACGATCGAGACCAATCTGCAGGCGCTGTTCGAGTACATGGCCAACGGCGACTTGCGCACATATCTCGACCACACGTGTCCCGAAAGCGAGTCACGGCGGCGTAGCCTGGAGAGCCCGTCAGACCCAGAGACTCCTCAGATCCTCTCCTGGGTCCACGACAAGTGGCAACTGGCACTGAGCGTCGCCGAGGCGTTGGTGTACGTGCATTCGTTCATTCCTGCACTCGTCCATCGTGATCTCAAGTCGCGGAACGTGCTGCTGAACGACGAGATGAAGGCCAAGCTGAGCGACTTCGGGGTCTCGCGGTTCACGTCCGACCAAGGCACGATGACTGCAGGAGTTGGCACGAGCAAGTGGCTCGCCCCAGAGGTGATCTCCGGCAGCCAGAGCTACGACTCGAGCTGCGACATCTACTCGTTCGGCGTGTTGTTGTCGGAACTGGACACGCACGCGTCGCCATACGACGATCTGAGAGGCGACAACGGCGACAAGCTTCCGGACTTCGCGATCCTGCAGGGAGTCGCTGCTAATTCCCTCAAGCCCACCTTCTCCAAGACGTGTCCGCGTGAGATCCTGGACCTGGCGATGGCGTGTCTGAGCTTCGAAAGCTCGCAGCGCCCGACGGCAGTCGAGGTCGCCTTCCGCCTGCGCACGTACGCAAGAAAGCACGGCTTCTACGTCCATGACGACGCCTGATCTCGTGCACGAACTGCTCCACATGACGACCAAGACCGTGTACAATTAGAAGGCGGAAGAGGTATTCAATATTCTAGTCGGTTAAATAATTCCACCTCGGGCTGCAGTCCTGTATGTCGTCTCCTCGTCACTCGTGGACTCGCTGGAAGCAAACAGCGTGTGGACGGCCGTCCGCAGCGCGAACGCCGCCTGCATCGCTGTGGGTCGATCCGCGGGGTTGAACGACAGACACTGCTCGGCCACTTTCCGCAAAGCCGGAGGACACGTCGGCCGGAGCGTCGGCTTCAGCTCGCCACTCGCCACCATTTGCAGCACCGCGACTTCTGGAAGCTTGTTGTCCTGGGCGCCTCTCATGTCGTCGTACGGGATCGCGTGGGTGTCGATCTCCGACAGCAGCACGCCGAACGAGTAGATGTCGCAGCTCGAGTCGTACGTCGTGCTGCCGGCGATCACCTCTGGGGCGAGCCACTTGCCAGTGCCGACGCCGGCAGTCATCGTGCCGTGGTACGATGCGAACCGCGAGACTCCAAAGTCGCTCAGCTTGGCCTTCATCTCGCGGTTCAGCAGCACGTTACGCGACTTGAGATCACGGTGCACGAGCGGCGGAGAGAACGAGTGCACGTATACGAGCGCCTCGATGATGTCGATGGCCATCCGGAGCTTCTGCTCCGACCACGGCGTCACGGGAGACACTTCGAGGTATGCGCGCAGGTCGCCGTTGGACATGAACTCGAACAACGCCTGGAGATCCGTCTCGATGGTCCACGCCACACCCACAAACTGGACGACGCTCGGGTGCACGAGCTGCATGTTGAGCTTGATCTCCAACACAAAGTCGAGCGTCTTCTGGCGCGTCACCTGGTCGCGGATGAGTCGCTTGGAGGCGAGCAGTCGGTTCTGCGGACGGTACTTGACGAGCCACACGATCGCGAAGCCGCCACTGCCGATCACGCGGATGTCGTCGATGTCTTCGTTGTCGAGCTGGTGGGAGATCATCTCTTCATCGTCCCAGAGCGAGTGGCCCGTGTTCAGTGCCGAGTCTCCAGACGAAAGCAGAGTCGCGTGACGCGACTTCTTCGAGGGCCGGCTGCCGCTGCCTTGCGAGCCGGCTCCACTACCCGTAGCCTTCGATGGGCGACTGCCATTGCTGACTGAACCGACTGCGCTGGGCGCGGAAGGTTCCGACAGCTTGGTGAATTTGCCGTCGTTCGACGGGTCCGTCATGGTCTGCGTGCCTTCGCTTGGGACGTAGTTACGGCGAAAGTGCTTGTACGCGTACCACGAAACCGCACAGACCACGATCGCCAGAACCACTGCTACGATGATCGCGACGATGGTCAACGTCGACATACCGCCGCTTGTAGCCGCTCCCTGGGCAGCCGTCGTTGGGCTGGGAGTGGTTGTGTTGCTGTTGCCGCTGGAGCCACTATCCGGCACGACGCACACGCTCGCAGTCTTTAGCTGGGGCACCACCTTGAGTTGGCTGGCTGAGCAGCTCGTCGTGTCGAGAACCGACGTATCAATGGAAAACTCCTCCAAGCGCGAGATTCTCGAAAACTCGCTTTCGGTGAACTTGACGGGGGCCATGTTCGGGTTCTTGTCCAGCTTGAGCGTGTTGAGCTTGGGCAGACTGAAGATGATCGTCGGGAAGCTCGTGAGCAAGTTCGTGGAAAGATCTCTGCACAACGTATGAATCAATGAGTCGATCTACCCTCCACAATGGCGATATCTTCGAGCAAGCACGTACAGAATTTGAAGATTGGAAAAGTTGGTCGCGAAACTCGTGAGGGAGTTCACGCTGAGATACAGCGACCGCAGCTCTGGCAGTTGCAGAGCCGCTGGGAACTCGGATAAGTAGTTCTTCTCAATAGACCTGCGCCGTGTTTGCCACACACACACAGAGTGAGTTGAATGCCAAGGCCTTGGCTCGTAGACGGGGTTCGTACATGGCGTCTATTAGAGTGAGCGTCCCGAGTGACGGCGGCACCTGGGTCAGGTTGCTGTTGGTGAGGTCCAGCACGCTGATCTGCTTGGGCAGAATGGCTGCGATGTCGGGGTAGTTCTTGCCGAGGTTGGTGTTCATGATCGCGAAGCGCGTGACTTCCGTGATGCTGGAGAACGCCGCCGGATCAAACTCCACGTCCACGACCTGCCCGCGCGTGCCTGTGTCGGGGTTGCGGCCGCCAGAGATCAACCTGGAACGAATAGATAACATACACAGTAAGCGCCTAGATCATTGCGGGTAGCGTAGACGCAGTTGAACGCACAGTCTCGTATTGGTGACCGGGAGGTTGAGAGAGCCAATGCGACGCACGAACTCAGTGGTCTCGTACGGCGCCTCCACATCGCCGCCCTGTGAGCTGGAAAGCGGTGGCGCCGTCGTCACGACTGTTGAATCCGTCTTCTTAATGCGCGTTGTCGTGTTGAACGCGATGTAGAAATTGAACGACGTCGTCTCCGCCGGCGTGAAGCACTGGTACACGCAGCTTGAGCTCGTCGTGGGCTTGACGCAAGAGCTCGCAGGACTCACGTCCTTGTAGTCGCACGGTGACGTCTCCGTCGACGAGTACACGAGGCACGATGAGTTGGTGGCGCACTGGTCGTTGCAGCTCAGCGTGAGCGTCTTGAACGGCACGGTGCACACGTCGGCCGCAAGTGCCGTCGGCGGCATCCACGCGAGCGCGAGAAACACGAGCAACGCGGCCATGGGCAGCAGACGCACGCGCGGCGCGGCGCTGGACTCGCGCATTCCTGTTGTGGCGGGGGTGAGATAACGAAGGTGGCGGACTTGGACGGACGGCGAGTCGCCACACGCGAGTGAACGGGTCATTCCAATATAGTAGAGCTCCCATGGCTGAATCCTTGATGGAGAGTGCAGCGACCGCGGGAAAGTACAGTACGGAACCCTAGTCGTCGAACGAAGGCCTCCTAAACATCGGTTTGTGCAACTGATTTCGCGATTGGGCTGGACGTTTCTACCGTGTTTTGAATACAGAGTATGATTTGGGACGTGGGTACGCTGTTTTACAGTGCGTGGGTACTCTTTTTAGGGGTAGAGTAACCCTGTCAGAGTTTCGGTTCCTCAACGATGATGAGCTCTCCGTCTGAGACTGAGTCTGTATCTGGTTCCATCAACAACTGGGTGCGATAAATCTCATGCAGGTCGCCACCTAAAGCACCAACGCCAGCGGCGGCTACATTGGTGTTTACCTCGGCCCTCGCGCCTTGTACGACTGAGTATGAATGCGACGGCAGCCACCGCTGACCCCTGTACGGGGTTGCCTCTACACACGTTGTCGCTCAACTGCGGTACCAAGTGTGAGGCCGCCAATCACTCGTGCCTGACTTTCTCGGACGCTGAGATTCCGCCGTGCAGATTCGCCGAGGTCAGCACACGAAGCTACTGTCCCGCACGCCTACAGTCTCAAGAAGATGGTTGTGGGTACCAGTACCAATGCTTCCGGCCATACGAGAGGACTAAGGTGTTCAAGTTCTACGTCACCTTCAACACCACGAAAACGCTCAAGCCGGCGGATATGTCAGCGAGTGCCGACGTTATCGATGCGATTGGTGACGTGCCCTACGAGACCAACGACGTCGTGCGTCGCATTGCGTCCCTAGCTCTCCCGTCCACAGTCACCGAAGTGTGCGTGCTGCTTCCACTTGACGGTATCGTATCAACAAAGTGTTTATCTGACTCCCCAATCTTTGCGTGCGTAGAGTGCTGGCAGGTGGACGAACGGGTAGTGCATCATTGCGCGGCACAGTCGTGGACGTGGAGATCGACGCTGATGTGTTCTCGATGGCGCCGCAACTGACGACAATCTCACTACGCAACATGGATCTTGGCTCGCGTCGGACGGACATCGCACGGATCGTTCCGGTGGGCGTGATGCAGTTGGATGCGAGCAACACCAATCTGTCTCAAGTACCGGCGTCACTTGGTCGTCTGTCCAAGTTAGACACACTGTGAGTGATTTTGCATCAGATACGTTCCGTGGTGGTGGTGGTGGCGCTGATGGTATTTGGTCTGCATCAGGACGTTGAGCCGGAACTTCGTCGCTGAATGGCCGACGAACATCAGTCTCCCGACACTCACTCAGTTGAGACTGAGCGAAAACGAGCTCACGTCATTCCCGGCGACGGTGACGGGTCTGCCAGCGCTGGAAGTGCTGTACGTACTCACGAGATCTGAGCATGGCGGTCGTCGTCTCACCCATTGCGCTACGATTGCAGGGACCTATCAGAGAATCGGCTCACGAGCTTCCCGTACCAGGCGCTCCTAACACTGGACAAGCTGCGGTCGCTTCGCGTCAACGGCAACCCGTCGATGAAGAGCGTGGTGTTCAGCAGCGACCACTTCTCGAGGCTCGCTCTGCTGACCAACTTTGAGGTCGACGGTAGCGCGCTGGATAATTCCAGTTGCACTAGCAGCGAAGTGCGGCAGCTCCCGCAGTCGGCCAACCAAACCGTCTGCGTCGTGAGCGTCGCACGGTGGAACGCAGTCCAGCAAAAGCGGCAGCCACTCATCGTCGATCCTACTCCCAGCAGCAGCAGTTCACTCAAGACTGCCATCGTGGGCGTTCTCGTGGGTTTCGTGTTGGTCGCCACTATCGTTGCCTTCGTCCTCAACAAGGCAAAGAAACGGCGCAAGGAGCCAGAGACGAAGCGCGAGTTCACGAACGCGATTGAGAGTGAAACAGTCACTGTAGCGGATGGGACGACGAGTTGCACAGGCTTCTACGAGAACATCACGCAGTCGCCTCAATCGAGTGGCTCGAACCAGATCTATTCACTGCGGAAGGACCCAGAGCTCCAGGCGCTACGCTTGCGCCTAGAAGACATCGACGACGTCCGCGTGATCGGCAGCGGCGGGTTCGCGCTCGTCTGGCTGGTCAAGTATCGTCCACAAAGCCGTCTGCTCGCCTCCAAGCGACTCATCCAGGACCAGGTCACGCGTCAGAAGACCATGGCCTTTGTGAAGGAGATCAAGCTCAACATGAAGCTCGTTCACCCGAGCGTGGTCGAGTTCGTCGGCGTAGCGTGGACCATCGAGACGGATCTGCAAGCTCTGTTCGAGTACATGTCGAATGGCGATCTGCGTTCGTACCTGGAAGCTTCGCCAGCGACGCCGTGGTCGAAGCAGAAGCTCAAGATGGCCATCGACATCATCGAAGCCCTCGTGTACGTGCACTCGTTCTCGCCGCCGCTCGTGCATCGCGATCTCAAGGCGCGTAACGTGCTGCTGACTGAGGATCTCAAGGCCAAGCTCGGTGACTTCGGCGTGTCGCGGTTTGAGTCCGAGCGAGGCACGATGACGTACGCTGTGGGCACTGGCCGGTGGCTGGCTCCGGAGGTGGTGGCTGGCAGCAGGAGCTACGACTCGAGCTGCGACGTGTACTCGTTCGGCGTACTTTTGTCCGAGATCGACACGCACGGTTCTCCGTTTGCGGACGCGCGAGGCCCCCAAGACAACACGATGTCTGAAGTCGCGATCCTGCAGTTGGTCGCAAGTGGCAAATTGAAGCCAACACTGAGCGACGGGTGTCCTCCAGCGATACGAGCAGTGGTGGCCCAGTGCCTGGCGTTCAGACCAGAAGACCGGCCAACCGCAGCGGGCGTCGCGTCCTCACTGCACCAGATTCTACGAGAAGGGAACGAATAGCTCTGTAGAACGGAGCGTATGTGTATGAGTGTATATATTACGGTTGGTCAAACAGATCTGCAGTCAGCCCGGCGCGGCCTTTCTTTTCTAAACTGGTCAAGAGGCTTGCGAGCGCTTACTTCTTGTCCTTCTTTGGCGCACGGTACGAGCCCACGACGACGGCGTGGTCACGCTCGTATGGCTCAAGCGTGAGCTGCTCAGCTGGCTTGAACTGCTCCTGCTGGAGCTTCTTGATCTCACGGGCGAACACGGCCTCGGCTGGCGCGGTCGAGTCAATGCAGCTCGCCTTGATCGAGACGATGAAGTGGCCGCCGTTCTTGAGGAAGTAGCTGGCGTTCAGGGCGACGATACGCGCCTGGTCAGGCTGGGCCACATCGGCGAAGACGGTGTCCACCATCGGCACGAGCATGCGGTACTTGAGTGGGTGACGCGCGTCCTCGATGATCGGGATGACGTTGGTGCGCGACTTGGCCATGTTGATCAGATCACGGCCCGAGCGGTGCGAGAACTCGACGGCGTACACGGCGCCCGTTGGGCCGACGATGTCCGACACGTGCGACACGGTCGTGCCCGAGGCACCACCGAGGTACAGCACCTTGGAGCCTGGCGCGATCCAAATGTTGTCGACACCACCGAGGATGGCGGCGGCGATCTTGGAGCGGAACGGGTTCCACACACGGTACTCGACCTTCTCCGAGCCCTCGCCCGAGGCCGATGGCACGTCCACCGAGATGCGCTTCTCGCCGTACACCGACTTGCCTGGCGTCGAGTTGAGCGTCACGAGAGCGTCCTCCTTGCCACGCGCGATGAACACGCCGGCGTGACGGTGCGGCTCCACGATGACCTTGGCGCCACCCTTCATGCCGCCACCTGGGGCGCCACCACGGCCACCACGTCCGCCACGTCCGCCACGGGCACCGCCACGGCCACCACGGTCACCGCCACGGCCACCACGGCCGCCGAAGCCACCGCGGCCACCGCCAGGGGCACCACCGCGACCACCGCCACGGCCGCCGAAGCCACCACGGCCACCGGCGGCACCGCCACGGCCTCCACCACGTCCTCCACGGAATCCACCACGTCCCGACATTATTGTTATTGCTTCGACGAGCTGTGTTGTTTCGAATGTGCTGGCACTGGGGCTCTTTGCTCCAAGCCAAGCCTGCCGCCAAGCGCCGTCTCCAATCAACCAACCAACCGCCGGTGGCCTTGAAGCCACAGCCAGCCAAATGCGAAACAGCGGGCGAGGAGCTACGGTACCATACAGCTGGTACACTTCTGTTGTGCCACATGAATTTTATGTTGACCACATGAAGGAAAGGGTTGCCGCAGGTTACGGTCTTCTATTCGGAATTAGATCCCAGGTTACAGTTCAAACGGGTGGCGTCGGATCCGAAATGTGGGGTCGGCGGACAGGCAGGACACGCGTAGCTGTTCATTCTTGAGAAAGCAATCCCCCAACACCAACTCTACAACATGGCTCGCGAACGTACCTACATCATGGTCAAGCCGGACGGCGTCCAGCGCAACCTGGTCGGTGAGATCATCAAGCGCTTCGAGGCCAAGGGCTTCAAGCTCGTCGCCCTCAAGCTCGTCGCGCCTGGCAAGGCCCACCTCGAGAAGCACTACGCCGACCTCGCCGGCAAGAGCTTCTTCAACGGCCTGATCGAGTACATGGTGCGTCCATTTTCCCCTCCCGTTTTGCTGTTCTTGTATGGTGTGGGAATCTGACTCGACTGTTATGGGTTTTGTTGAAATAGACCTCGGGCCCTGTTGTCGGTATGGTCTGGGAGGGCGCTGGCGTCGTCGCCACCGGCCGCGTCATGCTCGGTGCCACCAAGCCATCGGACTCGGCTCCGGGCACCATCCGCGGTGACTTCTGCATTGAGGTCGGACGCAACGTCTGCCACGGCTCGGACTCGGTTGAGTCGGCCAACAAGGAGATCGCGCTCTGGTTCCCAGAGGGTGTCACCGAGTGGAACTCGAGCAACGACGACTGGGTCCACGAGAACTAAGCGCGCGTCTTCCATTCGATGCGCTCTTGGTGCGTGTGGCCACTTCAGTGAGTCAGCCTCTCTGCTCAAGGCCTCTGTCTAAGTGGGGAGCTGCTCATGGAGCAGTGCTCTCGTCTGCATAATCCACGTAGTTTTATCATCAGCTCCTGTCTTGCTTCCGGTGATGGATGGAGCCATCCATGCGCTTCGTCCACTTCGTTCTCGGGTTGGGTACCTCCCGTGTTGCACGAATGTGAATTGTATCTCAGGCTTCCAATCGTGAAATGTTGACCCAATGTCATGTTGTCTGAATGTTACCTGAAGGTCTTCGCTCACGAAACGTCGCTTGCGGCCTTTCCCAACAGCAAAGCCAACCTGCCAAACCTGGAGAAGTGGCTTCAAGAGCTCCTCGGCGCACTGCAACCACGCCTTGAAGCGCCGAGAATAGCAGGCCTCACTCACGCACACACATACAAATACACGCTCGCACTCGCTGCAGCCCGAGCCCGAGCCCTGGCCGTCGTAATACCTGGCCGCGACTTCCAGCGCCGTTCTTCTCAACCTCCGCTCCCCGCCAAGACCACGCGCGTGTGGAGTCATTCGCTGGTTCTTCGTGAGCTTTGTCCTCGGATAAGACTGCGACTCAGTTGCCTTCTGAGCGGCCCAGACCTTTTGATCGGTCTGTGGCGGGAGCCGTAATCTCCGCGTCCCGTGTGCGGATTACGAAGCTGCCAAGAGCCGACGGAAGGACGCGCCGGCGGCGTGGCTGGGAAGTACCGGTACGTACGTATGAGCGGATGAAGCTCTTTGTCCGCTCCTCCCCCTTTCTCGTTGCCGTCGCAGCTAACGACGTCGCTTGCGCCCGAAAGGCAGGCTTCACAATTTCGAGCTGGTAGCAGGGCCAGCCTCCGTGGAATTCGTAGTCGAGTGGTTTCGCTGCGGCTAAGAACTCCAGTAAGCGAGATAAAGAGAGAGGAAGCGCCATGGCCGACAACGGCAGCGTAGCCGACGACGGCGACAGCGACGTCGATGTCGAGCCGGCGTTCCGGCCGTTCTTCTGGTTCTTCGCGGCCGTCGCGCTCGTGCTCTTCTACTACGCCATGGGCTACGCGCGCAAGTACTACAACATGGCCGCCTTCGTGCTTCCGGTACGCTCCCCTATCGCGCTCCATCCGACTAGTTGGTCACTGAACGGCCTCCTCTCTTGATGGCTGCAGCCCTTTGTCTGCGTGTGCATCGTGTTCGACAACGTGATCATGGCCACGACAGGCATCAACCGCGACAAGACGACCGTCAAGGCCATGCTCGCCTTCCACTCGTGCGTCATCCCGATGATCCTGCTCGTGTGTTACGAGATCGCGTACCTCGTGCACAAGCAGAAGTCGGTCAACTTCTGCGGCATCTCGTTTGAAAGCGGCCACCGCCGCATGCTCGGCCGCAACGCGCTGTCCACGTGTCTGCGGTTCGCCGTGTGGCTCGTCGGCGTCGGGCTGCTGGTCATGGGGCTGCTGGCGAGCTACCGCTGGCGAGACGAGACGCCCGACATCAAGAGCATCTACGATCTCGAGGGCGACTCGACGACCCACGCCATCTTCGCCATCGCGCCGGCGCTCGTGCTGGTCATCATGTCGCTGTACATCGGCCTCCAGTTGTGGAACTACGGCACCTTCTACTCGTACATGGTCCACGCGACGTGCTTCAACCCGTGGATCTGGATGCTCGTGGGGTCCGTGTCGCTACTGGCCGGGTACCTCATGCCCACGCCGATCTACGCGCTCACGTCCAACGCCGGCGAGCTGGTGATGATCGCGACGATCATCCGCATGTTCCGCGAAGTCCACCACGACATCCAGCAAGGCCAGCAGATGCGCAACTTCATCGACCCGATTCCGACCATTTCGCCGCAAAGCCAGAGCCGCAGCGGCATCCTGTTGAGCCAAGGAGGCAAGTATTCGCCCATGAGCGGGGCCGGGCCGTCGGGCATTGGTGGCGGGGGCAGTGGACTCACGGCGGCATCATCGGCGACGTACCTGGAAGTGCTGACGCCGCGCGAGGCCGAGCAGCTCCAGCTCACGGTAGAAGGAGCCGTGGCTGCTGGCGCGAGCGGCGCGACGACCATGTCGTCGTCGTCATCGTCCAACACGTTTCTCTCGGTTGTCGTGTCTTCCACGCGCACGAATCCGCTCTTCGAATAGATCTATCTATCTCTCTTTCAAAACGATAAACAACCCAAAAGCGCCCTCACAACGGCCGATTTTTATTCAGTTGCATGCCAAAGACGCAGCAAAGTACTCGGCACAGCGTACCTGATCAGCGGAGGCCTCCTTAGTTGCCGTTGGACAGCACGACGTACGCCTGCTTGGCTTGGCCTTGCTTCTTTTCCAGCACCTTCATCATCTTGCTGCTGCCTTCGCCCGAAAGCAGCTTCTGGGCCTCGAGCTCCTCCTTGAGCTGCTTCAGACGCTTCTCCTGCTTCTTCTTGCCGGGTTTGTGGCCGTGGAACTTGTACGACAGCAGTCGGAACGCCTCCTTTTTCGTGAGCAGGCGTCCGAACTCGTCACGGTAGTCCAGTTTGACGCCGTCCTTGACGCGCAGTTCGTCTTCGACGTTGCGGTCGCGAGCGTCATTCGCACGACCGGCCTGGCGCTCCACACGAGTTTCACGCAGGTCGCCTGTGCGCTTGAGCAGCGCCAGCGTAGCGCCCATACCCATGCCCACGAGCGGCTGGTCATCGGCCCAACCCTCCTTCTCCTCTTCTTCATCGTCGTCGCCTTCTGCTTTGGACTCGCTCTTCTCCTCTTCCTTCTCGCTGTCGATCTCCATGTCCTCGTCCTCTTCCTTCGACTGGCGCTCAGCAGCCGCAGCGGTCTTTGCCGCGGCCGCAGCAGCGACTGACGCTTGAATCTGGGATGTCCGCTGCTCCATTGCTGAACGAAGACGCGTCTCGAAGTCTGTCGCATCGTTGAACACGACAACGTTCTCCTTCGACTCGAAGTCTTGAGGCGCCTCGCCAAACACGTTGCCCATCACAGCACCCATCTTCTCGTCGCCATTGGTGTCAACCGATCCAACCGCTTGCGACACGAGAGCAGTAATCTTGTCTTCACTGCTTAGAGCCGCTGCCGTAGAGGATTTTGCCTCAGAGACTGCGGCTTCCTGCTGCTTGAGCTGAGCGAGTTGCCGTGCACGGGCCAACGTCGCGCTCAGCTCCAGATCCACATCGTCTTCGACATCCATGCGGCGCTTCTTGCGTTTCACGAGACCACTGCCTGTAGATGCGGCCAGCGCCTCTTGCGCCACGGCGCTCGCCTTCTCGCGAGCTTCCTGGAAACGCCGCAGGTTCTGCGTCTCCACATCGTCGTCGTCGTCCTCTGCGGGCCGGCGTCGACGCCCTCGGTCACTTGACCCACTGGCACCTTGTTGCTGGGCTTCTGCCTCTAGCTGAGCCATGAGTGCAGCAGCATCGCCCTCGCCTTCCCCGTCGTCCTCGTCCTCCTGCGTCTTCTTGCGGAGCTTCTTCTTCTTGCGCAGCTTCTTGCTCTTCTTCGAAAACTGCGCTTCCATCTCTTCCGCCGTATAAAAGTCATCCAGCGTCTTGCTCTTGTTCATCGACAGCGACACGACCGTGACTTCGTCTTCTTCTTCGTGCTTGGACTCGTTCGACGCAGCAGCGACGGCGGCCTTGGCGATCGATCCCTGAGCGTCCAACGTGAACTTGCGGGACTCTTCCTCGCGCCGCTTGTCCTCGTCTTCATCGTACTGAGCCAGCACATTCGTCGTTTTCTTCTTTTTCTTGAATGCCGCACCGCCCATTTGGATAAACTCGTCGTCGTCCACACCCGAGTACACTGGCTGGCGCGCCCGCAGCGCCTGCTTCTGACGCGCCTCGCGACGGTCGCGCTCGCTGAGCTCCACGTTGATGAGCTCGTCTCCGTCGTCGTTCACGTCGTTGCCGTCGTCTCTCAGAATGCGCGAGTCCTTCAGCGTGAGCACGACTTCGTCGCCTTCGTCGAACGCGTTCAGGTCGTGCGCGACCGTCATGCCGGCCAGAGCCGACGCGTCGTACTCCTCGGCTTCACTCTGATCGCTTTTCTTTGCCGTCTTGGACTTTGCCTGGTCAGCAGCAGCCACGTGGCGGCTCTTCTTGACCCAGTCCAGTGCACTGCCACCACTGGTCTCGCGGAGCTGCTCGCCGATGGACTTTCCCACCAGCTTCTGGGTCAGCTCGCGCTTCTTGCGCGACGCCTCGAGCGCCTTCTGGATCGCCGCGCGGTCGTTTTCCTCGGCGACTTGCGCGCTGCTTTTCTGCAGGTTCACGACGTTCTTGTCTTTCTTCGGCTCGAGCGAGAGCGGCTTCAACCCAAGCGAAATTCGCAGTTTGTTGGTTTCCTCGATACTCATCGAGATCTCGCCATTTTCCTCCGAGACTTTCGGGGCCGACGCAGAAGCTGATGCTGCGTCTGATGGTGCGGGCGCATCGTCGCTCTCACGGCGGCGGTGGCGCGAGCGATCGTCTCGCCGAGGCGATCGGCTGCGGCTTCGACTGCGGCGGTCGTGGCCACGGCGTGCGGACCGTGAGTCATCTCGCCCACGGTCACGGTCACGGCGGTCGCTGTGGCTTCTGTCTGTGCGCTGGTGGTGGCGAGAGGACCGCGAACGCGAAGCCGACGGCGAGCGGGAGGCGCTGCGACTGCGACTGCGGCCGGCCATTTTCACTTGGAGATGTCAGTCGCGTGGTGGTCGGAAGAGCGAAGAGCAGCGAAGACAATAAACCTATAAACCTATAGAAATAGGTTTATTTTAGCGCAGTCTGGTGTACTATGTTAGGTGGGCGGATATCCAATACCGGTATGCTACCGGCTGCTCTGGGATAATCGAACAATAGTCATTCGTGGGTAGGGTAATCTTTTCGAAATTTAATCCGTAGCCAATGGACAAATGGCACTGGCGATCCGCTCAGACAAACGGGGGCGGTCGCGGCGGGCCCACTTTTGGCGGTGCCGACCAAGTGCGGATGGATAAGTGGGCGAGATTGGAACGCAGTTTCCAGAAAGCGCGAGGAGATCGAGCCTCCGCAGCAGTGACAAGCGGCATGGACAAGGCAGAGGAAGGGCCCTACACCATTGAGGGCGTGCCCATCAACTGGGACGGCAAGAACTGGCGCAACTACAAGTACGTCTTGGAGATCGTGCTCAAGCGCCATAACCTGTGGGAGGTTGCGACCGGAGCCATCGAGCGGGACAGCCTCAAGTCGCTGGAAGAGCAAGCCGACTTCGACCGCAAGAACCTGGACATCCAGCGCATTTTGGCGACCAGTATGACGCAGGAGATGCTGGAACAGTTTCTTTGCTGCCAAACTGGCCGCGACTTCTGGAAGGCGATGTGCGAGAAGTACGAGAACGAGACTGTCAAGGTGCACGCCATTCGCCGCCTGACGAAGGAGCTGTGGAGTGCCAAGTTTGAACCACACGAAGACCTCGACGTGCATTTGCAACGCATGCGCAACGTGTGCCGTGAGTTGCGCAACTACGAACACCGTATCGATGATGGCCTGCTCGTCGAGCTCATGCTCGAGAGTCTACCGAGTACAAAGCAGTTCAACAGTCTCAAAGATTCAGTCTACAACAGCAGCGACCGCGTCATCGACATTGACATTCTCGAAGAGCTGATCAAGTACGCGCATCTTCAGCCCGACGCGGAAGACAGTGAAGGCCAGAACAAGCACGGATTCTACACTCAAGGCCACGGCTCTGGCTCCCAAGAGGCGGAGAAAACCACAGATTCTCGAAGTAATGGGTCAAGGAAGAAGAAGAAGTCCGATGGGTGCTACGAGTGACCATTTGAAGAGAGACTGTTCGACGCTCAATGAAGACTAGCGCAGTGCTTCAGTGCTGGACATGTGAACGCATCGGCTGGCTGAAAGTGTGAGAGTTTGGAAGACCCATCGGTATGAATGAAGGCCTTCTCTCCCTTTGAGCCTTGGTGACGAGTCATCGAAGCGTATTGTATGGTGCTGTAATGTCAAACAGGTCACGACGTGTCGTGCGAAGAGGTAAGAAGATGAAGACTCCGTTCATTGTGTCGAATATTTGCTTGTTCATAAAGTAAATGGCAGTGCGCATAGCTACAAGGCAAGCGTCCACGCAATCAGCAGATGAAATCCAAGAAGCTCTTGTTGATGTCGCCGTTGCGGGAATCCAGGAGATCTCCCACACGCATGACCAGGTCGCGGTTTAAAACGATGGTTTCGTCGTATGTGGAGAGCGCGTGCAGCAGAAGCCGAAGCGAGTCGCTGGAACTGCTCTTCATGCACTGGTTCTTCGTGTGGCAAACTTCGAGCTGTTCTTCGACCAGACGCAGGCGTGGGCAGCTCGGACACCCGCACACGTAGAGCTCGTACATGAGTTTGACGCCGTTGCGAGCAGCTAAACAGAAACACACACACGAAAACAGAGCCAATGAGCTAGTGTGTCTCCAGCACGTCCTCGAACCGGCCACACCTACCGATCGAACTGCTGCGTGGCCCACTCTCACTGACGCCAGAACCGAGATCTTCATCGAGTTGAGCTGCTCGAGACCAAACACCAGTGAGGAACACGAAGCCAAAGCCGAGAAAGGACACGACAGGTTGCGATGACTTACGGATGGATTCGCTCATCGACACCGAACATCTCCGCGCCCCGTAGAGCGTCACAGTGGAGCGCGGCGATTGCTGAACGGAAGCCCTGCGCGTCCTCACGCCATCTCGTCCTCCTATCATTCCGTGTTCGCAAGAGGACGCCGGTGAGGTTGCGGGATTCGGCCACCATGCAGGCAAGAGTGTTACCCACCTGGGGTCGTGCAGCAGGACAGGACAGCGCCCATGGTGTCCGCGTGTGCGTCGGGCTAGCGACGAGGTCTAGCTTTTGGGCGCGTAGCCGGAAGTCGACGCGGTGATCCTGCTCTGCTCCTGTTGCCTTTCTTCGGTGCCTGGTATCGATGTCTGGTTCTGTTGGCGTTGGCGTGAATTCACCAACAAAACCGAAAAAGGCCATATATCGTTGGAACCGACCAGCTTCGATTTCGAACATTTGTTTTCCTGGTCATCTCGTTCGTAGATGTGCAACTCGACTTCTCAACCCCTACACTGTGATGGGGCTTTCGTTGTCTTTTGTTCGAGTAGTGTTCGTGTTCCGATCTGAGCGTAGTTCCTTCTGCTACGCTGTCACGGCAGAGCCTCTCCGCACTGCGGGGGGCTGTTGGTACTTGTGAACAATCAGTTGGCGAAAGGCTTGATCTTCGTCGCCATGGCAGCCCACGAGGAGATCTCTCACGAGCAGGACGACTCCCTCTTCCAGTTCTTTGCGCTCATCGAAGGTAGCGCATCCACGTAGAACACGGTGGATAGCGGAGCGGATCCCGCTAAGATTTCGATCGTCTTCGTCTTCCGTGCCAGCGCAAGCTGGACCTTGTAGCCCCAAGACTGAATCGAGTAGGCGGTCGATCCGCTGTGAATGCGGGCACGGGTCACACGGGCAGATATAATCGCTGAGACGAATAACCGTCTTTGGAGTGACTTAGGGAACACAAGCGTCAGCGTGAGTTCATCAAACACCCGAGGCTTCAATCAAAGACTAACCTTGGAACAGAGAACACGAGGGCTGTCGCTCCGTCAACTTCTTCTGCGTTGGTTTCCGTTTGCGGTGTGATCGGCGCTGTGTCTTGGAAGATCCGTCACCGAGTTCTGGGGCCATACATCATGAGTTCACCTCACACTCATCCGTGTCCTTACTGCCGTTTAATTTCCACTCACGAGATGGAAGTTGTGCTGGATGCGCTTGCTTTTCATGGCCGCAAGAACCGCTGGAGCTGCTAGTGTGCGGGTCTTCCGCGTCTTCATGCGCTTGCTTTATCCGACTCGCCTCACCCTGCGCAATGATGCCTGCACACTCTACGAGCGACAGAACCGCGTCTGGACGAGTGCATGACGCATGCGCATGCTCTTCCACAGCTAACACCAATGTCTTATCGCGTGAGCTCTTCACCACGTCGCCATTGTTGAATGGAAAGAAACTTTACCGGACGCATCGATGCAGCAATTGATCGCGCCCATGGCGTCTGAGTCACGAGTGCGAAGCTGCCGCGATGCCTAAGACTCTGGCCAAGTGGAAGTGAGATGCTGCTGTCTCCTCGCGAGCCTGAAGGCTCTCCCTTCGCGTCGAAGCTGACGATCGCAAGTTGCCTTTTTAGGCATCCGTCGGAGAGTTGAAGTGAAGTCACAATCCGAAATAGAACCTAACGGCTACGTGTTCGTTAGGTTCCAATCAGTTAGGAACGATGATACCGCGACATAGTTCTTAACGGAGTCTGCAGGGATTTTGGCGGGAAGCAACACCAACAACCGCAAAACCGAACGAAGAGATCTCGAAGAGCGACGATGGACGTGGACGACTCGCAGACGCAGGCCTCGCAGGCTGACTTCGACCGCGACAACCTCAATGAAGACGTTGAGCGCATGAAGACGCTGTGGATCAATGAGACGGTGCGCTGTGATGAAGCTCGCTGAGCGAAAAGAGCATGATCTTACGTCTCGGCTCGCTGCATTTGCTGAATAGAATGCTCCAGAAGTGCTTCCGTACAGCGAGGAAATGATCGCAGAGATGCTCGACCAGATTAAGAACCAGGTATGGTGTGGTGATGACTGCACTAAACGCGTGTGGCGTTATTCGAGCTGACTGTGGTGTAATGGTTCAGCAAGAGTACGTGGACTCTGTGGGCGAGGACAGAGCTGCGCTGACGGAGGAGAAGGCTTTCGTGAGTAAGCTCTATCAGATGGAGATCGAACGCCTCAAGTTCATGGTGTCGTCCTATCTTCGTACACGCCTCCGCAAGGTGAGCGATTCACGTGATACATGTGAATGCATGCTGTGTGCTCACCTTGATTTTGGTTTTGCCGACAGATCGAGCGATTCGCGCTCCATCTTCTCAGCGATCCAGTTCTCACGCAGCGCCTCTCACAGAAGGAGATCCAGTTCGCAAAGCAGTACGTCATGATGTTCGAAGCGCACGTGGCTGAGCTCGCACTGGACAAGTTCCCGGACGAGCACCGCAGCATCACCAGTGATGGAATGGGTAAGCTTTTTCGCTGGCTGACCACTATGGTAGCTGCATTGAAACTCACTGTGTGGATATTCGTCACTAGTCCTCGAGCCAGACTTAGACAGCTTCGTGTTTTGCGAGAGCAAGGACTCTCTCGGCCAACTGCAGTGCGACGACCACGGTGTCGAGTACATTTCCATGCGCCGCGGCGACCGGCACGTGCTTCGCTATCGCGCCGTGAAGCAGTACGTCGAAGACGGACAAATCGCTTTGCTGTAGAGTTGCAGGTACACAACTGTAGACCGTGTTAGATATGGGCGGGAATTGCATTAAGTTATCGATGTACCACCAACTACGCGTGCTGTAAGTCGAGGTTAAATGCGGAATCGTGCTTGGCTACTTGCGAGCATCGCTCGAACCGCGCGGGACGGGAGAGAAGAACGTTACCACAGCGGATTGGCGGCCGTTGCAGCAGCAGCGAAGACGACGAAGAAGGCGGCAGGCTGCGGACATGCACCATGGTTAGCAATGCGTTGCTCATCATGGCCAGAGCAGGATACGCTACGTACAATGAGCATGACGTCTTGTGCCAACATGACTCCGACTTGGAAGTATTCGTAGCTGGTGAACTGGTACTGCGGTATGCAATACCGCTCATAGAGATGCGGCGCGAGCAGTGCGTTGCGCATAAACTCCATCATGCAGACTAACAGGTACTGCATCAATCAAAACGCCACAGTCAGCTCAACGTTCCTTCAAGTCTTGATGATCGTCACGTACCACTAGTGTCCAGCTGAGCTTCTCGGATCGAAACGCCAAGATACCCGTGAGGCCGACAAAGCACGCGAAGATATTCGACAGCCTGTGACCATGCGTATCAATGCAATTGATGAGTAATCGTGTCTTCCATGGCCATCCAATTGACGCATGAATCCACTCACCAGAGGTAGTTCCACGACGCTAGAAAGCCGAGCACGATCTGCGCGTACGAGATGTAGCGGATGCGGTGCGATCTCCGGTTCACAGTCGCCCACTTATGCTTCTGTTGCTCGAAGCCGCCCGTGTAGAAGCGCGGAAGCTGCGACGACGTCGACATGTTGGACTGCGTGCGGATCAAGATCGGCTCGTACACGCTCTTGTGCTCCGTGTGTGTCATGCGGTCGAGTGCGCCCATTTAGTTGGCGTTTGTTGGCGGCGCGCAGGTCGTTGGCGTTGGTGTTTTTGGCGACTGGAGTCGTTGGAAGCTGGCGAAATGGTGAGGGCGAGCACCAATTCTTTTTTTTTGGTTTGCTTGTCCGCTGTTTCTTCCGTTGATGGCCAGCGCTGACTGACTGAAGCGAGAACACAAACCCTGTCGCGTTTTCTCGGGCGGAGTGATTGGAGTCGGATCTTTCGCGAGGCCGTGTACGTACAGTAGAGCCACCCAACCGTGCGTTGCCTGTGGGCTGTGAGTAACGTGAGTCCTGGGCGCGCTGGTTGTCCTCTCGCGAGAGTTGCCGCGTCTTCGATGAGCGTCAAGTACGTCAAACAGCAAGCAATCGAGTGGCCGACCAACTCGTTTTGCTGGAAGCCGGGATGGAATGGTATTGATGGCGCCGGTCGTGGATGGCAGTGTGCGGCGTCACCAGACGACGCCAACAGCAGACCTCGGTGTGGAGTGTCTGGAGTCCAGACTGGATAGAGGAGAAGGGCACGATGGCCGGACCGAACAACGCAGCCGGTGCGAGAATGGTTGTTGGCGAAAACCACATTTTGCGTTGTTTTGTTGGTTCGTCTGCCCTGAGCGGTGGCAGTCAGTGGCCGGTGATTGGCCTCGCCTTGAAAACAGCAGGCAGTCCCACCTTTTTCTGGAAGAGTGAAAAAGGCCCAGATAAGAAAAGGAACAAGGAAATCAGCTACAGGCGCGAAAATCGTTCTCGAAAGTAAGATAACGTTACCGTAATTTCATTTTTCTCATTTTTATCATCCGAGAATATCCAAATTTGATTTTCTTCTGTAGGTCGCGAAGGGGCGCCATCACAAGTGTGGATGGTCCACCATCTCCATCCCCCTGAGAATGGGGCCAGCGCGCAGCGGCGCGAAGCGCATACTGCACAGCGTCCAGCGCAGGCTGTTGAGATGGCCGTGTTGTAGCGATCCTCAAGCAGTGGTGTTCAGGACGGAGGCCATGTGCTGGCCGAGTCGGCGCGAAACCAGACGCCGGACGCGCTGGCCCCACGAAGAAGAAAGGCCGCCCGGCCGCACTGACGAGAATGAGTTGGAAGCGTCGCCAACAGTCGCGGCCGCGTGGGTGTACTGTATGCACTTGAAGTAGGTATGCAGCTTCAGTCGAGAATTCGAAGCTTTCGCCCATCAGCACTTCAGCACGACACACCCACCACCAGCCTAGTGCACGATGCTGCTCGTGGGACTCTTCTTCGTGCTTTACCCGACTGTTCTCTGCGTCAGCCTCGTCGTGACGCGTTCACGGAATGCATCCGACGAGCCTGGCGACACGCTGTTTTCGTTACTCCTCAGCGTCGTCGCCTTCGTGAGTCCGTGCATTCATGAAGAGGCTGGCGTCGCGCCACCGTGACTGACCACCACACTGCTTGTCGTGGATGAAATCAGGCCGCGCACTCGTACTGCAACTGGTTCCAGTGGCACGACGCCGAGAGCCGCAAGAAGTTCGACGACTACTCGTACAAATACGTGCTCATCAGCCTGCCACAGCTACTCGCCGTCTTCGTTATCGGCTACTACGCCGTCACCTTCAAGCGTGGAGGCAGCGAGTTCACGCATCAACTCATGGCCGAGTCCTGCGTGCACCAATTCGTGACAACAGCTCTCGTTCTGGCGGTGCTCCATGGAGGCTTCCACATGATGCACAGCGGATGCTGCGCGTTTCCTATCATTTGGTGCGTCGGCATGGAATGCTTACAAGGCTTGAATCCCGAGGCTGATCGATGTGTGAGAGTGACAGCCCCGTTGATGTCTCGGCGTGTCTGCTCAACAATATTTTCCATTGCCCTCATCGCCTGCAGGACACGCCGCACTACGACTTCGTCAACCGCACGATTCAAGTCCTGGCAACATTCGTGCTGCTCATAGAGATGAGCTGCGTGGCGCCGATTCATCGGTTCAAGCATCTTCAGAGCCGCGTTCGCCGCGCGCGATTCCTGACGTTTGATCGCAATGGACAGCGTCCAGCATCGCCCACAGTCCCCATGTAGTTGGCGCAAGCGAACCATTTGATTGAGAACAATGAGAAAAAAGACGTCAGCAATAATTTACCGCACGATTACAGCCCATGGATCTTGCAAAAACGACGGCTGGAAGAGCACGCGACCTGGGCGTGGCTGTTGATAGTGGTGCTGTGGTGGCTGCTGGTACGACGGCGCTGCTTGTGGAGGCGGCATCCCCGTGTCGGCATGCGCAATTGGTGGTTCAGCGGTCTTAGGCTGAAGGAGGTGCAGCCAAGGGTCCTCCAGGCACGAAGGCACGAAGAAACGTGCGGCTCCATTGCCATCGAAGTCGCTAGTCAGAACCACCAGATCAGTCAGCTGATGCGAGTGACTTTCAACATCCTCATTCAGCACGTACCGCTTGCGCTTGAGTGGACCAGGTCCATAGTGCTGTTGCTGCTGCTGATTGCTCTGATTTTGGTACTGGTTGTAGCCGCCGCGGCCGCCTCCGCCGCGGCCTCGACCTCCTCCGCCGCCACGACCACCTCGGCTGAATCCACGCCCGCGGTTGCCATTGTTGCCGCCACCTCGTCCACGCCCACCGTAGTTGTTGTTGTTGTGACTGTGGTTGTTGCTAAAGCCGCGTCCTCCTCCACGTCCTCCACCACCACCTCGTCCATAGGCGTGACTGTTGCCAAACTGAAGCGGCAGCTGATCCATCGCCGCTTGATTTTGCTGGTGCGATCCCAGAGTCACCTGCACCTCGCGCATCATCGCCTGAAGATGCGGAGGAAGCTGCATGGGCAGTCCATGCGCGCCGCTTGGTCCTCCTGACGGCGGCGGCGGCGGCGGAGGTGGCGCGCGTCCGGCGTCCATTCTCGATCCTCACCAACAGCTCGCTTATGCTTCTGGGTCCCGACAAGGTAAACCACGACCCTGTGTTATGTTGACGATGTTACACCTTACCACGAGGTTTTATTTGTCGAGGTTTTTAAAGCGAGGTTTTATGGGTAAGATTGGCTTTGGCTCCCGCGCCTTCCAAAGGACAGCTCATCCAATCGCCCGAGCAGCGCACGAGGAAGCGCAGCGCGCGCGAGAAGAGAATCCCGCAGAGCGACAAGCGGAGCCGCGAGCACGAGCCACAGAGTGAGTAGACGACTGCGCCTGTGTGTGTCTCTGTCTGTCGCGTCGTTCGCTCCGTCCCGACAGCCACAGCCGACCATCCGAACCGAACCGAACCAAACCGAGTGACTGGGTTTGTGCTGTTCTGCTCTATTAGTGTCGTGGAGACCAAGCACACCGCGAGCCAAGACCCAAGAACCATGAGCGACTACCGCCACGGACCTAGCGGCGGCTTCCGAGGCGGCCGCGGAGGACCAGCACGAGGCTCGTACTATGGCCCACCCAGCGACGGCGGCGGACCGCCACCAGCGGCGCTGTTTCCGCCAAGAGGACCAGCGATGAACGGGTTTCCGCCGCATGCCCAAGGAGGCGGCATGGCGATGGTGCCGCCCATGGCAAGGCCGGGCGTTGGTGGCTTTCCTCCACGTGGAGGTGTGCCACCGATGATGCGGCCGCCACCAATGGCGTTTGCTCCTGCGCCTGTATTGCCTGCCGGATGGAGCGAACACGTCACGCCGCAAGGGCTTCGCTACTACTACAACGCGAGTACAGGCGTGTCGACGTACGATCTGCCGTCTGCGATTGCGACCGCACCGCCAGCTTCTCAGAACGGTTCGGCCGCCGCGGCACCAGTCATGACGTGGATCGAATACAAGGACGACGCCAGCGGCCAGAAGTACTACTACAACACGATCACGAAGGCCACGACGTGGGACCAGCCAGAGGAGTTCCGCATGCAACAGGCGCGCGTTGAAGTGGAGAAAATGAAGAGTTCCACCGAAGCGGACGGAGCCGTGGAAGCCGAGGAACAGAAGCGTCGAGACCAGAAGAGGCGCGTTGCGGACGAGGAAGCGGCCAAGACGTTCGAGGCCATGTCCAAGGACGAACGCATCAACGCCTTCAAGACGTTTCTGGAGGAGAAACAGATCTCGCCTCAGTTCAAGTGGCAGGAGGCGCAGAGGTTCATCACGAAGGAAGGACTGGACAAGGACCCCCGCTGGAAGTTTGCGCTGGCGACGGTCGGCGAGAAGAAGCAGGCGTTTTCCGAGTACTGCACGCAGATCGTGAACAAGCAGACGATCGACCGCAAACGCCAGGCGAAGCGCATCCGCGAAGAGTTCCTGGAGCTGCTGGGCAACGTCGAGGACAAGATCGTCCGCAACCACGTCACCTGGGAAGACCTCGACCAAGGCGCCGAGTTCTTCGGTCTTCGCAAAGACTCGCGTTGGCTGGCGATCGAAGACGTGAAGGACAAGAAGAGCCTATTCGATGGCTTCCTGCAGGACGCGCTGCGTAAGAAGACCCAGCGGGAAGCGCAGATGGTGGACGAGTTCAAGGCCAAGTTCATGGCAACGCTTCGGGAGAAGACGCAGATCAAGGAGGAGCGAGCTGTGTTCGCTGGAAAGCGTCGTCTCGACAGCGACCTGAAGAAGAAAGTGTGGCAGTACTTCGACGAGATGAAGGACTCTACTGCCGTGCGTGGTGCCGTGACGAAGAGCAACATCTACGACTGGGCCGAGGAGTATCTTCTCGTACTGAAGGATGAAGAAGCCGAGTTCGCAAAGATCGAGCGTGAGAAGAAGAAGCTGCTGGAAGAGGAGTTCACGAAGAAGCTGGACGAGGTCGTGGAGGAATGGCTCCAGGCAGACAAGGTGGACATGAACACGTCGTGGAAAGACGTTGGCGAGTCGCTGAGTGTCGAGTGCATGTCGCGATTCAGCGAGCCGCCGTCGACGAGTCTCAGCGAACGACGACAGCGTAGAGCGTTTGAGAGGAAGATCAAGCAAGTGCGAGAAGGTGTCAAGAGCTCGTTGGCCGACCTGCAGCCATATCTGGAGAAGGCGGGCCTCGTGATCACAGCTGGCACTACCTACGAGGCATTCTGTGGCGCCCTGAAGCAGGGCATTCTCTCTCACGTGGAGTCCAGCAAGCCAGAGGAAGGCGAGGAAGCCGCAGAACCGACGCCCAGCGCCGTGTCATCCAGCAAGAAGCCCTTGCAACTCGAGCTCGAGCAGCTCGTGCAAGCCTCGGCCGACTCGGTGGCGTTCCCACTGGCCGTGAAGCATGGCTTCCAGGTCCTCCAGTACCAGGCTGCACAGAAATTCCGCGTCAAGAACCCCCTGGCCTCGCATCGCGAGAGCTCGCGGTCTCCGTCCGTGACGCGGAAGCGTCGACGCAGCTCCGTGGAATCCCCACGGCGCAGCCGCTCGCCGTCTTCTCGCCGCTCGAGAAGCCGCAGCCGCTCCGTCTCCAGCCGCGGTCGCCATCGAAGCCGCTCGCAGTCTAGGGACCCACGTGCGGCCCTCGTCGTCCCGTCCTACAGCGACCTGCCACCGGCGACGAAGCGCCATCATGTCGTCAGCGCCCCGTCCGCCAACGGGTCCGCACGTGCCTCGTCAGTCGCGCCTATGGTGGACGAAGCTGCCAAGGCCGAAGAGATCATCCGCCAGGCGCGGCTCAAGCTGCAGGCCAAGCTGGCCGCGAAGCAGCACGGCAACGACAGCGAGCCGGAGGAGGGCGAAGAGATGGAGGACGGCGAGTGCGAGGAGTGAGAGGCATGCATGGCCACTTGCAGCTACGTAGCGCAGTCAGTTGGAAGCGACTTCGCCTGGGACGATGCCAGCCAAGAGGTTACATGTTGAAGAAGTCGTAGGCTTCATTTTCGCAGGAGAGAAGCGTAGGCCGCTTCAGTAAATAGACTTCCATTCGCTAGGTGATGTCCTTTGGCGTGAACATGACGCCATCACGGCGAGGTGGGCGAACTCTACTGTACGGTTCGTACTGTAGCTCTTCCACGGAAGGATTCGCATCCGTGGATGAATGCGCCGGGGCCGTGACGTGCGCCCCGTCAGACATTGCGCTGGCTTCCCATGCAACACCCATGATGGGGAGACGCGCCGGTGGACTCCCCCACAGAGAGCGCAGCGGCCGTGGCTGTTTCGCTACTGTTGTCCAGAGTTTCGATTGAAGCCCGGCCCTTCTGCATCATGCACGGGGGGCCGCCGACGACAGAGTTGGTAATGCAGACGGGAACGCGGGCGCACACTTCCGCGCGCTGACGTCATGGCGGAGGGTGCCGTCGCCGATTGACCCACCGCATGACGATCGCAGCGCATTCTCTTGGCTCCATCTTCCGACCACCGTGCCTCTGTACACGCGTGGTGCGTCGCAATGCAGCGTTCGTTTGCGTGGAAGCATAGAAAAACGGCGATGGAAGGATCGGCATCCGTCGTGGCGCGTGGTCTTCGCCCCCAACGTCCGCATTCATGTTGTAGTGCCGGTTCGTCTCCTGACAACTGCATGTTCTTTCCGCGCTCATTTTAGTTTGTCGGCAGCGCGCTTCAAGATCACAGGGCTGAGGAACCCATATCGTCCACCCCCACGACGCATGCTCATAGGCCGCCATTTT
>JAADXN010000242.1:0-33324 GCA_023337875.1 Pythium apleroticum | reverse complement strand
GCGTTATCGCGACTCTTCGCTGCATCGCAAGCATGGCATTGCACTTGCACTTGCAACCCATGTCTCAAAGGAACATCACTTCATGGAGGTTTTTGGCACCCCACCAACTTTAGCGACGATAAGCTGGGTACCCCAGCCATTCCCTTGTTAGAGTCCCCTAAACGAGGGACAATCTGGAATTTCATGTTGTTTGAATTTTGAGTTTTGAGTTTTCCAGGTGCGCTGCTGACGAAAATGGCGCCACCGACGATAGACACGGACGCGATGGAGCGGTATTCGTACACGGAGCTCAAGCGCGCGCAGACGCAGTGCGTGGAGAAGGCCACGAAGGCGGCGCTAGCGGCGTGCGGCGCCACGTCCGACGCGCAGAAAGAAGTCTTCAAGGCGCACGTGAACGACCTGTGCGCGAGTGTGTTCACGGCCGTGCTGCGGCAGTACGACCCCGTCAACAAAGGTGCGAATCGCGTCCATTCATGGGAGAAAGAGGAGGCGACTCACCGGCGATTGTGTGCGGGGCGGTAGAGAATCTGGAGCCTGTGGATGACGCGCTGCTGGCTCGCGTCCATGAGATGGAGGAGGCGCTGAAGGAGAAGGAGAAGGCCGTCCAGGAGCTACGCGAAAAGGTACGATGGCGTTTTGCGTGCTGTACAGAACCAGGAGCAGCAGCGAATGCTCAACCACAGAATGCGATTCGGCTGTCGTAGGTTCCGCGACTGGCGGCGGAGAAGACGCGCGAACAGCTCCAGCAGCAACTCAAGCGGTCGTCCGAAGTGCTGCTGGTGTACGTTGACGGTTGATTGTTCCTATTGATTGTGGCTGGATGGTAACGTGACGCTGGGATGTTGCAGGGTTTCGGAAGATCCCGACTCCGACAAGTCGCTTGTGCTGGAGGACGATAAGGTGGAGGCCATCAAGGAGACGTATGAGCAGGTTCGTGTGAGCGGTGGCTGTTGGCAGGAACAATGGAAGCAGTGCTAACAGATTACTATCACAGGCGTCGAAAAGCATCGTGGCTGCCGCGTCCAAGCTCGATCGTGCGCTGAGTCACACCACCGAGACCATCACAGTGGTGCGTAGCGTCGTCGTATGGCCGTGTTGTTTCTCCAGTTGCTTACAGTTGCTTGATCAGGTTGAGCGAGCGATGAAGCGACCAAAGACTGCCGTCGACATGGCCATGGAGAAGAGTCCGGCTAAGCTCAATCTGGCTGTCAAGGTTTGTGGCCCCCACAGCCTTCGCCGTGTCTATGTGCTGTTTACTTACAATGTTTTGGATACGCAGGCACCCGTCGTCGTAGTAGTGGAGGAAGACAACAGCTCGCTGCGGAGCCGTCTCGCACTGCAGCTCACATCAGCCAAGAACGCCTAGAGTTGGCATTTTAGTCAGTCTCACGGGTAATCGTCTATGTATTTGTTTCAGGGAAGTTCCTATTTAGCTTCTCTCCTTGTAGGAATGATACGCTCGTCTGCCCTTCGAGACGATGTCGTGTTGGTGATGGGACGGTCTCCGTCATACCCAGATCGCTCCGCTGTCGGAGTAGTCTGAGTCTCGCGGCGATTCTTCAACGACAATCGTGCCAGTCGAATAATCTCTGCTACTCCTTCGAGGCTGACTGGATCGTGTGGGCGCCGTCGGCGTGGACCGAGCTTCGTTCGCTACAGAATCGCCACCGACTGGATCTTCTTCCTCTTCTACCGCATCGTCATCAGCCTGAGAGTCGTCACTGTCGTCGTGGAAGCTAAATCCACTGCTAAGTCGTCGCCGGGATCGGCCCGTCGACGTGCCTTCCGATATCGCCAGCGTCGACCGCTCCCACTCATCGTCTGGCTGCAAGAAGCGTCTCAGTCGGCGAATGATCACGTCTGGCGTGGGTCTCTCCAACGGATTGAAGGCCATGCAGTCGAGTGCCAAGTCTCGGATCATGCTCGGACACTGTGGTGTGAGCGTTGGAGCCATCTCGCCCATGCAGACGAGATGCATGATCCGGATGGTCTCCATCCGCTCACCGCTTGCCTTGTCGACAGCGTCGTAGAACGGGAGCTGATGTGTGTCGAGCTCCGTCAAGACCACGCCGAATGAGTACACATCCGCGGTCTCTGTGTACTTGTCCCCGACGAGCACCTCCGGCGCTGTCCAGTGAGCCGTCCCCACACCGCACGTCATGGTGTCCAGGCCTGCATTCACGCGGCTCACACCGAAGTCGCACAGTTTCGCGACAAGAGTTTCCCCCAACAAGACATTGCTGGACTTCAGATCCCGGTGGACAACTCGAGGTGTCAAGTTGTGAAGATATCGCAAGCCGCAGGCAATGTCAATGGCGATCGATGCCTTCGTGCCAGCCCCTCCAATCACGCCGTGGCTGGGTCGAGGCTCCTTCCAAGGAAGCTCGTGCTGGGATCGACTTCTCAGCAGATTCCGCAAGTCGCCGTTGTCCATGTACTCGATCATCATACACAAATTTCCCGGCGAGTTCCAGGCGACACCCAACAACGACAGAATATTGCGATGCTCGAACTGCGCCATGAGTCTGATCTCACGAATGAACGTGTTCAGCTCCGCCGGGTCTGCCCGTCGCTCTGAGATGAGCCGCTTGACAGCGACGAGTCGATCTCGCATGCGGCCGATCCAGACCTCTCCGTAGCCTCCCTTCGAGAGTCGTCGCGAGAAGCTGATGTCGATAAATGGAACACGTTTGGCCATGACCGTCCGGTCGTGGAGCAGCTCCGCCATGGGATCTTTTCCAGTCGACGGAGAACCCCGTGAGAGCATCGATACTGTCGAGCGGCGAGATCGAGTCACTTCTGGCGACGAATCCAGATCAAAATTGACTGAGAGCTGGCTGATGGACATCGGTGTGAGCTGCTCACACGTAGAGCTCGCATAGGTTGTCGTACTGCTGACGACCACCGCAGCGTCATTGTCCAAGGTCGGCGAAGGAGCTACAACGGAGATTACCGACGCGGTGGGGTTGATAACAAGGTCGCTCTTGGTGAGATGAAGTCTCTTGTCTCGGAATGAACTGCGGTAGTTGCTGCTTCCGGAAGGTGAAGAGCCCGCGAACACGGCCCCACAGCCCACGATGCCTCCGCCACCGCCGTGGGTAGAACTGATGTCATCGTAGTCGTGATGCTGGAACGATCCGTCAACAAACGAAACGCCAGGCGCCTTCCGTGGTACAGACTGAGCGCTCGTCATCATGCGGAACGAGGTCATCTTGTCGAAACCAGTCATACACCCTGCGCTCGCGCCAAGCACGGCTGTGGCCTGCGGGTCTCGACCGATACCGCGCGGCAGACGCTCGTGACTCTGCCGCGTCGACTCGTCCGTGAAAAAGTACGAGATGCCGCCGTCTTCTTCCGTCTCGGTCGCCTCGAGAGCTCTCATTGTCTTCTTTCTGGCGTTTTCGAAGTTGCGTCGACGCTGTTGCACGCGATACCTCGCGACGTACCACCACAGAATCAATATGACCAGCAAGGCGCTTAGCCCGACGCTCATGCCAATGACAAGCGTGTTGTTCGAGCTTGAGCCTGTGCGTTCTTGCGTGATACTGTACTCAGCTCGCAACCACTGCGTCACCAGGCGACTGGGTTTCGGTGTACACCAGGCTGACTTGGCGGAGGCATTCAACTGGGCGAAGTCGATACACGGCACGGTCATCGATGGCGCGACACAAGTCCTGTAGGCGTTCTGGTTGTCGGCCAGGTGGATGGCGTAGATCACATACTTAGTCGTGTTCGATCCCCACTCATCCCACTCGTGCTTGGCGACCTCCGTGTCCGGAAAAGTCCACTCATCACCGCCGTTGCTCCACATGGACGCATGCACAGGCGACTTGCCTTGGTCGGTGGCGCACATACTGACGTTTCCTATCTGGTAGCCGTTGCATTCAAGCGACTGGCTGTAAAGTACCCCTGTGGGTGTCGAGCAACTCTGCGCCGTGCAGCCGCTGTCCTCGTAAGTCTTCTTCGAGACGGCGAGCTCCGCCATGCGGAACCCACAGCGCGTGCGGATCTGCGTGTACTCGCCATCGCCGGCCTTGACGATGCCCATATCCCACAGCAGTGCGCGTTGCAGCATGGGTGATAGCTGCGGCAGTCCGAACTTGTCTCGCGTGCCGAGCTTCAGGTCGGCCACTATACGCGCCGACGCCGCATCGCTGAGGTTTTTGTCTGCGAGAGCCAGCGGGTCTTTGGACTTGCCATCGAGGAAGAGGCGGTAGAACTGTTGCGCGAAGTCGGAATGCGAGCCGTCGAAGTAGAAGCTCTCGTCCAGATGCACGCGCGACAGCCACCACTCGCTGTCGTGGCCAAGAACCACCGGAGCCGACGACGAGGATGACGAGGAGGAGGCGGATACACACGCCAGGCACGCAGCAGCAGCGGCGGTGGCCGTATGGATCCAGGGGCGTCGCCGCCGTCGTGGCAAGCTGCCGTCATGTCCGATTGCAGGCATGTCCGTGCGAGCGGATGGAGCTGCTCGGTCCACAAAATGGTTCTTGGTTCTGGGATGGCCGTGGGAGCAACGGTTCTCCGCGGAACTTTTGCTCTGACGCGCCTTCGCTCCGTACACTTCGCACTTTTTGTTCTGTGTGATGATGCCACCATCACGCGGTCATTACTTTCTGTCTCGAATCCGGAAAAGTGTACTGCAGTGGAGCACGGATGAACGTTGAAGTGACGACTGCCTGTCCTGCACGGGCTGGCAGTGTGGACGAGTTGGAAGCAGCTGGCGCGTGGACGCACGCTGCCCCTTCATGTCATGATATCACCCACATGTGCAGCACAGTCCAGTTGACGAGGCGCGGTCATGCTGGCGGCACACCAGGGGAACGGTGGAGCTGGCGGATGTGGGCTGACGGTATCGTCAATCGACGGAAAGAAAGAACTGGAACATGCGCAGAACACAGAGCCCCACCGACAAGAAGGAATCCGGAACCGAACAGGAATTGTTCCCGCATCCAGTCCTGCATGAACAGGACGTGCTACGTACGTACATGCACATGTTGCCTGCGGTTCCGATGCAGATCACTTGTGTCCGGAACAAATCCATTCAGACAAACCCAGGATCACAAGTCACAAGAACAAGCACTGCATTTTGACCAATCATAGAAGAGAAACGATCACTGGGTCAAATGGCTGCACGTGGACTAATCGACGGGATCAATCGATCAGAGCAGCGCCGACACCACAGCGGCGACTGCAGCCACGACAGCAGCGATGCCGACGAACTTGAACGCCGTCTTCGTGCTGCGCGTGATGGGCTTGAGCGCCTTCTCCATGAACTTCTCCGTCGACGCCGTGTACGGGTAGTAACGCTGCTTGAGGTCGAACCAGAACGAGCGCACCAGCACGCTCTTCTTGTGGCTGAACGCGTCGAAGCTGTACTTGCCGTGGTACGCGCCCATGCCCGACGAGCCAACGCCGCCGAACGGCAAGTTCGGGTTGGACAGCTGGATGATCGAGTCGTTCACGCAGACGCCACCCGAAGTCGTGTCGTTGATCACGCGCTCACGGATCGGCTTGCTCGAGGTGTACACGTACAACGCCAACGGCTTCTCATGGTCGGTGATGTAGTCGATCGCCTCGTCCAGTTCCTCGTAATAGTAGATCGGGAGGATCGGACCGAAGATCTCCTGCGACATACACGCACTCGACGAGAAGCTGGCGAAGTCGCTCTTGAAGTTGAGCAAGGTTGGCTCAATGTAGCGCTCCTTCTCGTCGACCTTGCCACCGTAAGTCACGTACTCGGAATCCTGCTTGAGCAGTGAGTACACACGGTCGTATGCGCGAGAGTTGATCAGACGCGCGAGGTTGTCGCTCTCCTGGGCCTTCGCACCGAAGAAGCCCTGTAGCGTCTTCTCAAGCTGCTTCACGAACTTGTCGCCGATCTTGGAGCTGACCATCAGGTAGTCAGGACGCACACACGTCTGACCCGCGTTCATGAACGACGCCCACGCAATACGACGCGCAGACACCTCAAGGTCACAGGTTTCATCGACGATCGCCGGGGTCTTGCCGCCAAGCTCGAGGATTGTTGGCGTCAGAAACTTGGCCGCAGCCTCGGCCACGATCTTGCCGATGAACGAGCCGCCGGTGCAGAAGATCAAGTCGAAACGCTGCGCGAGCATGGCCTTGGTGGCATCGACGCCGCCGTGCACCAAGCGCACAACCTGCTTGTCGACGTACTCCTCGAAGAGGCGAATGAGGACGTTGTTCGTGTGGACGGTCGTGTCATCGCCCGGCAGACGCAGCATCACAGTGTTGCCAGCGCTGATCGCTCCAATGAGAGGAAGCAGTGCGAGCTGCACGGGGTAGTTCCACGTGGAGATCACACATACTACGCCGAGAGGATCACGCTGAATGAACGCGTCCGCGGGCATCGTTGGCAAGTTCACGTCAACCTTCTCCGGCTTCATCCAGTCCTTGAGATAGTCGAGGTGGATCTGGATCTCGGCATCGACCATGCTCATCTCGCTCATGCGGTTCTCGAGCGAGTGGCGGTGCAAGTCCTTGGACAGCGCCTCCGTGAGATCCGACCAGCCCTCATGCAGCATCTTGCGCAGCTGGAGCAGCAGCGCGCGGCGCTGCTCGATCGAACGCATGGCGCGGCTCTTGAACGTGGCGCGCAGCGTCTTCACATCGCGCTCGATGTCTTCCTTGGTGGAGTACGGGTAGAGGTTGTTCGGCACGGTCACCATAGCGGCAGGTCTCGGTGGGAAAGAGGGAGACGAGGGAGGATTTCGGACTGACAGCTCTGTTCACACCAGCGGGACAGCGGAAGCTCGCAAAATGTGCCAGCGGTCCAATTGCGCGTCACAATTCCTGCAAACATCACAAGAAACGGCAGGATGCTGGAGCATTTTGTGCGTTCCAATCGGAAAAAGTTGGCAGTTGAGTCACGAAACAGACACATCGATTGGCTGATATTTATGTAAAGTATTATTGACCAATCGTAAAGTTGAATTTCTGTCGAACAATCTGCGGACCCAGAAGTGGACGGAATGCATCCTTGAAGTTCAGGGGCCGCAATCTCCGCACGGCCATTGCGAGGCCGCAATGGAGTTTGCAGTGGTGTTCATGGGTTCACCGTTAAAAGTGCACGTGGGTGCAGAGTCTCCGCACAATTTTTCATGAGGTTGAATGCGTTGAAGGCAACGATGGGTCGCCACTTTTCTCGATGTGTGCGCACGGTTGCTTGACGAATTTGCGGGCACTCCTAACAAAAAATTAATCGCACTGGCGTGGACAGTTTTGATTTTTTTTCTTTAAACTAGGCTTTCACGTAGCTTATCGTTGTGGCAGCTTTCGTACTTGGACTCATACAGCTACAATGCCCAGCATCCTGCATGAGCTCCCGCCTTCCGTTCCAAATCACGACTCGGAGACTGAGGGTGTCAGCATCCTTGAGCTCTTGGCAAGAGCCTCTTGCGTTTGTTGAAAAACGAAAAAGCTCAGAATCATTTTTTTGAAAAATGAGAAATGGGCAAACACGCATTCCCCCTCTTGATTTGACGTCACGATGACAGCAGGTCCAAAGTGCGGTTGTAGCCCGTGCGAACTTAATCGGTGCAGCCATTCGGCCCTCCATCCGTCATCCGCCACAGAAATGGCGACAAGCAGCGACCACAACGTCACGGAGACGGCGCTCGACGCCGTCAAATGCAAGCTGTGAGTACAACGGCATCCAGGGCAGTATGTTTAGCGTCTGCACCGTCATCTCATATCCTGGTTGTGTCGTTTGCATCCGCAGGTCGGCCGTGACGCTCGGATACTTCTGCGACGACTTTCTCACCCACTTCGTGACCAAGCCCACGCGACGCATTCCCCTGGTAGGAGCACGGCAAGAACCTATGCAACCTAACGTACGCATTCACCGTAGCTTGTACCTGTCTTAGATCCACCGCGGATACTATTTGCGCCACATCGCGATCGAAGATTGTGTCACGAAGTTCCTCGATGCCGCCTCTTCTGATGCGCCAGTGCAGATCGTCTCGCTCGGCGCTGGCTTCGACACGCTCTACTTCCGACTGATGCAGCAGCAGCGACAGAACGTGCGATTTGTGGAAGTCGATTGCGAACAAATCGTGGATGCCAAGACCCGAGTGCTGCAGTCGAAACTCCATGAGCTGCTGCCTGGATTGGCAACTCCCGCTTTGCCATCAGCCAACGATACCGCCTTCCGTTGTGAAGTCACCAGTGCAAAGTCTTCGTACTCGCTTGTTGCGAGTGATTTGGGCAACATTGAGCGCGTCGAGTCGCTTCTCAAGTCGACTGGCGTTGATTTCAGCCTGCCAACGCTCGTGCTCGCCGAGTGTGTCGTGGTACGTTTTCATCCGGCTCGATCCAATAACCAGTGCCAAACTCCTAAGCTGAGCTGTCTTCCTCCTGCTGTAGTCATATCTCGACCCAACACCAGGCACCACGCTGCTTGGTTGGCTCTCGAAGACGTTTTCCGACGCTACCGCAGTGCTATACGATCCCTTGGAGATGCATGATGCGTTTGGGGAAACGCTGCAGCTTTATTTCGCAGTGAAAGGCTGCGAACTGCGCTCCTTGCGGGAGTTCCAGACGATCGCTGATCACCAGAACCGCTACCTCCGCCGCTGTGAGTGGAAGACGTGTCGAATTATCGACATGAACGCCGTGTTCAAGTCGGTGACGACTGCTGAGGAGAAGACTCGAATCCAAAGTCTCGAAGTCTTTGACGAATACGCCGACTTGGTGTTGTGCAACGCGCACTATGGCATCTTCGTCGCCACAACGCGCATTGTTCCAGAGACGCATTGGAGCCAGCAGTTCTGTGCTTCGATGGGTTTGATGGCGAAACGCGTGTCGGTGGTAGGAGAGGGGAGCAAGGCATCGGATGTTGTGCTGCGATCATTCCAGCAAAACGATCTCAAGGCTGTGCAGAAGCTTTTCCAGTCAACCCATCTCGAGTATTCGTGCAAGGCTGTCAAGAAATTCGTCAACAACCGGGTGCGCTCGGGCGACTTGACCGATATCAACGCCGCGTTCTTGCAAGAAGGCAGCCACTTCTGGGTCGTGGAAGGAAGCGAGGAGAATGAGCGCGCCATCGTTGGCTGCATCGGGATTAAACCGCACACAAGCTCGGGAACCGCAGAGCTGTGCCGTTTGAGCGTTGACAAGACGTGGCGTCGGCGTGGTCTCGCCAGTGTGTTGGTGGCTATTCTTGAAGCCTTCGCGGTGCAGAGTGGATACTCGGCGATCCGCTTGGACACAATCGAGAGCATGGCGACCGCACAAGCCTTCTATCGTGCGAAGGGTTACTCAGAGGCAGCTGAGCGCGAGAAGTTCTCGACGTTCACGCTCGTGAGCTTTTCCAAGCCGCTACAATAGAATGAACGGAGAAGACGCAACTGTAGATAGAGAAATAAAGCGTCTATTTGATCATTGCATAATGGGGTGATTGTTTTCCTTGGTAAAAAGTGGCGAACAGTAGAGCCTCCTTGGCGCTGGACGAGTTGTCTGCATCACAGATCGCCTTCGTAATCCGAGGCAAAGGGATGCAAGACTCCCCCCTTCAGCGGCATCATCATCATGTGGTTGTTTCCAGCGCTCTGCCCGTCCCACAGTGCCATTTGGCCCAGTTTCGGCGAACGCCGCTCGATGCCTGGCACGTGGAAGCGTCGTCGCCACAAACTCCCGACGTGGTCACTGTCGTGCATCTGTCGATGGTGGTCTTCTTCCCCATCACTTGCCATGTCCATATCGTGGTCCTCTGTCGATCCGTTTGTTTCAACTCGCAGCGGTCGTGTTGTATCGCAGTCTTCGTCCTGATTACTTCCTCTTTCGAGTGCAAACGCCTCTGGTGACGCCGTTGAGTCAAACGCGTTAAACATCGAGTGACTCATGTGTGGCAGCGGCGACTCGCGCTGCTTCGAGAATGGCGTGGCAATCGTGAAGGCCGGTCGCATCGTCACGGCGAGTGCGCTCAAGTGCGGGTTCTGTTCGCCTTTCGCGAGAAATTGCTGGTGCTCACGACGAAACTTGAGGGACACCTTGCGCGTTCGCTCTGTTGTCTCCTGGTCGTTGTTGCTGCATTCTGAAGGCGGCGACGGGCGAGGCGGGTGGTGCGGCTGCTGCTTCATGTGGCTCTTCTGGCGCAGTCGCCACCGCTGCTGCTCGCGGAAGCGCTCGACATCCTGGGCCGTCCACTGCGTATTCATCATGTAGGCCGTAGATGCGAGCGTTGGCGGAGACCTATTTTGTTGGAAAGTTGGCGTTTGTTGGCGGTGGTGGAAAAAGAAATTGTTGGATAATCAAACAAGGCAGTTGAAGTTTCAGCAACAACGACGTGCGATGCAAACCCATTGCTCTTTGTGATCAGAGAGGCTTGGGCGACCCGGTAGCCAGAATAGCCGTTCGAAGAACATGATCAAGCAGCCTCCCAGCATCGCCGCAAGTCTCATGACTCTTCAAGATCTCCTGGAACTTTAGCCGAATAAGTTTTTTCTACCAGGTACAGCGTGGATATCATCGACCCCACTATCACGATGTCCGACCCGCAGCTGCACATACTCAGCGCTCACTCTTGCGAATGAATGGCATCGAGTGCTGACGGCGTGCATCGTTGTTGCCAGTGTTGGCGCTGCGGGCTTTCGCACACGCCGGTTGCAGTTGAAAAGACATGAAGTGGATCGGGCACTGATGCGAAGACTCGGAAGAGTGACATCAGAAGCCGTTGCATGTGATGCACCGCCCAACCACCGCCTCCATCCATACTCTATTTGTCCAGGGGAAGCAACGCCGAGCCCCTTGTATTTCGAGCACATGCCTGTGCCGATCGAAATAGGTCCTGCCCATTCACAAGCTATCGCGCCTTTGTGTTGGTGAACCCAAATGGGTACTTACCATCACTCTGCGAGGGACCACAATCCTCCAACTGCCTAATCAACTTTGAAAGTCATTGTTCTGTCATAAATGATTCACAAGGTAGTAGTTTGCAGTACTAAAAGCATTTGAAAATGTATATATGGTAAAAATGGATATTATGGAAATTCTATTTTCGGCTTTGGTTTCGACTGCCCTTCTTCTCGCTGACCACATCCCATGCACTCTCCAACTCACTTCGCCCAAAAAGAGACTCAGGCTTCCGCCTTCGCATCCACCGCCGTGCCCGCCCTTCGACCGGCCAGCGACGCTTGGCCCCTCATCAGCTCACGTGGAAGAGAACCGATCCACTGCTCACCGCATCACACGCCCGCCGTCTCCGAGTCAATCGATCATGAACGCTAACCCTTTCCAGGTTCGCCGCCCTCTAATCGCCCTGGCTTGCGCCTGTGTACGCGGGAGCTAACCCACCTCTTCTGCGCAGGATCCAGCTGTGCTGAACGCGCGCTCGCCGAACGCGAACATCACGCTTGACCCGTCGCAGGTCAACATGTCGATGCCGCCGCCGCCCGTCGCGTCACCGTCGTACCAGCAGCAGCCTGGCGCGTACGCTGGCGCGGTGCCGCCATCGCCCAACCCCGCCCAGCTTGGCGTGCCGGCGGCCACGAAGCCGCAGCACAACCTGATGGACGAGATTGGCGAGACCATCAAGGCGACCAACAGCACGACGATCCTGCGGGTCATGCGCACGGTCAACCTTCTGCTCGCTGTGGCGACCATCGTTGCGGGTCTGCTCGCGTGGATCTTTGGCCGCGTGAATAGCTTCCAGAAGGTCATCGCTGGCATCTACATTATGTACGTACTGGCTGTGCGTTGAGCTGACGATGCTTTGTGGGGGCTGTGTGTTTGATGAGTGAATGGCTCTGAATTTCAGTATGTTCGGCTTCTTGCTGCTGGCTTTCGAGCTCCGCACGGAGAAGATCGATCAGATCTTCCGTGTCAACTTCGGCTTCATGTACGGCAACAAGACCCGCACCACGTTCCTGCTCTTGTAAGTCAACACCCTGCCCTATTCTCTGGAAAGCGACTCCTGTCAGGTTCGAACGAGGGCTAACTAGACTCTGTGTTCAACTTCTTGTAGCATGGCGATCTGGCCGCTGTCGATGGGCAACTTCTGGCTCACCATCCTGGATGCGGCGCTGCTGTTTGTGAACGCATTCTTCAACTACTTCGTCATTTCCCAGCACCCGGCGTTCACCCACCACGCCCCACAGCCTGGCGCTCCTCAGCAGCAGCCTGTGGAGACTGCCGGCTCGTTCAACGTCTAGTCTTCACAACAGACTCGACCAACCATGGCCTTGGCCACTAGCAAGCGTCAACAAACGGCTTTATCTCTCTTCCGCAGCAACTTTCTCGCATTATATAAGCCGCTTGCTTTCTCCGACCCCATCTCTCCATTGTCCCTCACTCTTCATTCACCACGGTCATCTTACTATTTTGTGACCCACCCCTTTTTTGGCACGTTCCATCTCATCTTTATCCTCGACACAAAAATACCGGTATCACTTTCTGTTTTCTGGGATATACTGCGATCGAACCGGTTCGTAACCGTTCTCCTCGATGATGCCACGCTTGCCACGTCGAGGACGCAACAGCGCCAACGCGTGGACCTCACGGAGACCCATTTCACCAAAGGGAACCGAGGTACGAACACGCCGCCCTTCATATGTGTGCGATCCAAGCACCACGCCACGCTCCAGGCACTGCGCCAATCGCCGAACTCTCTTTGGAATCGATCAGCGCGCCGTTTTAGCTCTCGATCTCAGTGCTTGGTGTCGCGTGGCGTGGCTTGGATCCACTTCAATCTTGATCATTCCCTCGGGACTCACAGGTGTTACGTGTTTCTTCTAGGTCTTTTTTCGAGTGCATTCTCCTCCGAGAACCGCTGGACAAACAAGGCCCACGACGCACCATGGCGAAGGACGACGCGCCGCCCTCATGGACGGGCAAGTCCATCCGCAAGCTGTCGCTCCATCGGCGCCGCGCGAACCCGCTCGCGAGCGTCGGCTGGCGTTACGGCCTCGAGCACTTGCCGTTCCTCGTGCTGTACGCGTTTTCGCTGTACCACTGCTTCCTCACCATCGGCGAGCCGTACGCGCAGGCCATCAAGGAGCTCGAAGAAGCCGGCATCCTGCTGCCTGGCAGTGACGCTGGCGCAGCGGCGACCGACGATGCGTTGTCGGGCCTCGCGGCCGCCTCGCTCTCGCAGGGCGTCGTGCGTGACGACATCAACTCGCGCGTGAACTACACGCAGCTCTTGGAGCAGGACGACTCTGGCCCGCCGCTTCCGAACCCGTTCCTGCCGGCGATCGTGCCGCTGCTCTACATGCTGGGCACGACGGTGTCGCACCTGCTCATGATCTTGATGCAGATCTGGTCCGTGCGTGTGCTCTCGCTGGTCAAGTACGCGCCTGCGCGCAGCCTCGGCGACGCGAGCCACGTGCTCGTGTACCCGCGCAGCTTCAAGGGCAAGAGCAGCATCGTGGAGCTCGAGAAGAGCTCGGACGGCAAGCTCTTCTTCATGTTCCAGAAGCACAAGTACATCGCGGAAGAAGACAAGGAGCAGGGCAAGGGCGTGGTGTTCCAGAAGCTGCGTGCGCCCACGAACAACTCGATTAAGAGCTACGTGACGTCTGTGGGCTTCACCAGCGAGAGCGCCGTGGAGGCCCAGACGGAGCTCTTCGGCAAGAACGAGTTCAGCATCCCGCAGCCAAACTTCGTCGATATGTTCAAGCAGCAGCTTCTCGAGCCGCTCACAGTCTTCCAGATCTTCAGCATCTGTCTCTACATGCTTGATGAGTACTGGCAGTACTCGCTGTTCACGCTCGCGATGATCATCATGTTCGAGGGCGTGACGGTGCTGGGCCGATTGAAGAACTTGCAGACGCTGCGGGGCATGGGCAATCAGCCGCGTGATCTGTTTGTGTACCGCAACAAGCAGTGGAGCAAGGTGAGCTCGGACCTGATCGTGCCAGGCGATATCATCTCGATCAAGCGAGAGACGGAAGGCGACAACCCGGACAACACGATTCCGTGCGACGTGCTGCTGCTCGAAGGTTCGGCGGTCATGAACGAGGCGACGCTGACGGGCGAGAGTGTGCCGCAGATGAAGGAGGCGATTGGTGCCAAGATGAGCGAGCAGGACCTGGCCCAGGCGCTGGACATGAAGTCGGAGCACAAGGTGCACCTGCTCTTTGGTGGCACGACGATGATGCAGAGCGAGAACACGGGCTCGTCGAACTCGTCGAGTGACGACTTGCACCCGATCCTTACGCGCTCCAAGTCGCAGGCTCAGGTCGAGGCGAGGAAGATCCCGTCGGCTCCGGACAAGGGTTGTACGGCGTACGTCCTGCGCACGGGTTTCACCTCGTCGCAGGGCAAGCTGGTGCGCATGATTGAGTTCTCGAGCGGCAAGGTCACGGGCAGCTCGTGGGACGCGTACGGACTCGTGTTCCTGCTCATGGTTTTCGCGTTCATGTCCTCGGGCTACGTGCTTCGCCACGGTATCGCGCAGAAGGGCAAGATCACGTTCGAGCTGCTGCTTCGCTGCGTGCTCATCATCACGAGTGTCATCCCTGCGGAGCTGCCGATGCAGACTGCCATGGCTGTGAACACGGCGCTGCTTTCGCTCGTCAAGCTGTCGATCTTCTGTACCGAGCCGTTCCGTATCTCGCTTGCTGGCAAGGTGGATATCTGTCTGTTCGACAAGACGGGTACCTTGACGACGGATCAGCTGACTGCCGTTGGTGTGGTGTGCGACGACCTCACCGCCACGACGACCAAGCTCCCGGCTGACAAGGTCATGAGCCACGTGCCTATGATCGCGTCCAACATCAACGCCAGTCTCGTGCTCGCCGGCTGCCACTCGCTCGTCCAGATTGATGGCAAAATGGTCGGTGATCCAGTGGAGGAAGCCTCGATCCGCGCGATTGATTTCTCGTTCGATGCCGCGACCAAGCGCTGCCAGGTCAACCAGAACCTCGACCGCGCGGGTGAGCGCCGTTGGGGATCGGGAATCCAGCAGAAGGATGTCTACGTCCAGATCGTGCACCGTAACCACTTCGCCTCGAAGCTCCAGCGCATGAGTGTGATCGCCAAGGTGAACCTGGGCGAGCGTGGCCAGCGCTACCGTTCGCTCGTGAAGGGTAGCCCTGAGGCCGTGGCCCTCCTTCTCCGTGAAAAGTCGATCCCAGAGTGGTACTGGCCAACGTACCAGAACCTCGCGCGTCGTGGCATGCGTGTGCTTGCCTTGGCTTACAAGGACTTGGAGGGCAAGCCGTCGGACCTCGAGATCGCACAGAAGCCACGTAGCTGGGCCGAGTCGGAGCTGGAGTTCGCTGGCTTTGCTGTCTTCCAGTGTCTCGTGCGTAAGGACAGTGGCGACATTGTCAAGACGCTGCGTGAGAGCTCCCACCGTGTTTCCATGATCACGGGTGACGCGACGCTCACGGCTGTGCACGTGTCGAAGGAAGTGAACATTATCGACCGCCCAGCGCTCGTGCTGACCGAGAAGGATGCGGATGACGTCAGCAAGGGGCTTGTGTGGGTGCGCGCGGAAGATGACAGTGTTGTTGTGGAGTACAACAGCAAGGACATCACCGTGCTGGTGAAGAAGTACGATCTGTGTGTGAACGGCAAGACGCTGGCCGCTGCCGGAGAGATTGACGACGTGATCTGGTCGAACCTGGCGCACATCCGTGTGTTCGCTCGTATGACCCCGGAGCTGAAGGAGAAGGTGTTGACGTGTCTGAAGAAGGTCGGCCACCACACGCTGATGTGCGGTGACGGTGGTAACGATGTCGGTGCGCTCAAGCAGGCCCACATTGGTGTTGCGCTGCTCGGTGGTTTCGGTTCAGCGAACGCTGATAAGAGCATCACTGGTGTTGCCAAGTTCAAGAAGGGTGCGGCTACGTCGACGACTGCGTCCACGCGTGAAGATCTGATGAAGCTTGCTGCGTCGGTGCTGAAGAAGCGTCTGATGGCCAAGAGCATCGACGTGTCGGCTTGCAAGGAGAAGAAGGACTTTGTTGAGCTGATCCTGAAGACGGAGAAGGAGGAGCAGGAGGCCAAGAACAAGCAGACGCTCGCGAAGTCGGGTGCGAAGAAGCCTACCGTGATGACCAAGGAGGAGCGTGCCGAGCAGATGAAGAAGAAGCAGGAAGAGATCGAGGCCGACGTCCGTGAGCGTGAAGCTCGCGGAGAGTCGTTTGCGCGCATCAAGGCCATTGCTGCGTTTGCCAAGAAGGAGGCCGAGGCGAACCGCCAGAAGCAGGTCGGTAAGAACGGTGCCTTCGCGAACTTCGCCAGCAATGCGGCGATGACCCAGTACATGGACGACTTTGAGGACGGCGAAGTGCCGATGGTGAAGCTCGGTGATGCGTCGATCGCGTCGCCTTTCACCTCGCGTGCTCCGTCGATCAAGGGCTGTGTCGACATCATTCGCCAGGGTCGTTGTGCGCTTGTCACCACCATGCAGATGTACCAGATCCTGGCCGTCAACTGTCTGATCAGCTCGTACTCGCTCTCGGTGCTCTACTTGGACAAGGTCAAGTACGCCAACTCGCAGATGATGGCGCTCGGAATGATCTCGACGGTGGCCAGCATCACGCTCAGCCGCGCGACTCCGCTCGACACGCTCTCGCCTGTGCGTCCGCTGACGTCGATCTTCCACCCTGCGCTGTTTTCGAGTCTGGTCGGCCAGTTTGCGCTCCACTTGGGATGCATGGTGTACCTCACGGAGCTCGCGAAGGAGTACACGCCGCAGGGCGACTTCACGCACTCGAAGCCAGGCGAGTTCAAGCCGAACGTCATGAGCACGGTCATCTTCCTCATCAACGGCGTGCAGACTGTGAGTGTGTGCGCTGTGAACTACAAGGGCCGTCCGTTCATGAAGAGCATGACGGAGAACCCTGGTCTGCTTTACTCGCTTGGCCTCAGCATTGTCGGCGTGTTCTTGCTGTGCACGGAGGCGATGCCTCTGTTCAACAAGGTGCTGCAGATCGTGCCGATGCCAGACCCGCGCTTTGCTCGCATCCTCACGGGCCTGCTCACGCTGGATGTGCTCGGTGCGTTTGTCTGGGACCAGCTCTGCCTGCTCATCTTCGCGCCCAAGATCTTCATTGCCTCGTTCAAGAGCATGACGCTCAAGGACTTGCGTCAGCTACTCAAGATGGGAGTCGTGTCGCTCATCATCATCTACGTGCTCGCCAACATCGACTACGACGAGATCGAGCGCCAGCAGAAGCTGCTCGAGGAGACGGAGCGTGCCACGGCGGCGGCTGCGGCGTCCAGCGGTGGCCTGTAAGCAAGAGAACGAAGACGTGCGTATCACCTGTCTGTGCGGTGTAGAATTGCACATGCATGTACAGAGGATTCGTGCTTGCAGTCGGAGAGAAGAGGAGCGAACTGATGCAGGTTTACTCTGAAGTAGATAGATTTTTGCCTTTGTTTACGGGTGTCTACGTCCCTTCTTCTTGGCGTGCTGGCAGCTCCGACTGCTCTCTGTCTGTCTACTTCACGCACTTCACGTGCTTGGCGTTTTGCTGTGGTCGTCGGCGTATCCTGACCAATGTAGCAGTTGACTCAGCGGCGACGGCGTGAACTTGGTCGCGCGGTGGAACGACACGGCGTAAAAGGCGTTTTCAAACGCTGCGATCACACGCGCGATCGCAAACGCCCCCGCAGCGGCGTTGTGCTGGCCGTCTTCGTACACAGGGTCGTCAATCACGAGCTGCGGCATCAGCAGCGGCACGCCGTTGGCGCCGACCGTGAGCAACGGGCTCAGGTAGTACTCTCCAAAAGCCTCGGCCTTGAGCGAGATGCCCGTGGTCGCATAGCTGAAGATCGTGCCGTAGAACTCGAGAAAGTCCAGCAGCAACTGGCCAACGTCGGCGCCGGAGTAGTTGGTTGCATGCTGTCGCTCCACGAGGTAAAACGCCATGAGCGAGATGCAGTAGGAGCTCAGGCCGCCCGTGAAGGCGTTGTTGAGGCCCTTTTCGCGCAAGAACTGCTTGAGCACCATGATCAGCGGGTGCAACACGGGCACGGCAGCGATGTACTCTCTCACGAGCGCGCTGGACTCGATTCCAAGCATCGTGTGGGCGTTTTCGATGGAAATGTCGACGCGCAGATCGTTCTCGGCGAGCACGAGCTTGGCCACTGGCACCTTGGCACTGGCGACGACTTCGATCTGCTGGACCCACGACTGCGCCCGCAGGCTCGTAGCGATCTGCTCCAGTTCATGGATGCCGGTCACAAACCGCTTCTGCTTGGGCGTGGTGTTGCCGCTACCGCCCTTCTTTCCCTTGAGAGAGTCGGCGGTCGCAAGCTCTGGGATGCCCATGACGACCACGTCCACGTCGCTCGAAGGCAACCAGAGGCCACTGGAGAACGAGCCGAAGCACGTGACCGTCGCCTCGGGCCAAATCGCCTGCACGCACTCCGAGATGCTCCAGATTGCATCATCAATCGCGACCTCCACCTTCTCCATTACATCCTGCGTGTACGCACAGTAGTGCAGCATCTCCTGCCCCAAACTAGAGCAGAGCAGAGCATTCGCGTCAGACAAAGTCTCATTCCGGTGGCTAAACGAAGGAGACCGAACGTACCGTGTGGCGACGGGGATCACAGGGTCGTTCACGTACTCGAGGTCACTCAGCCAGGCGGGCACAGGCACGCGTGGGTGAGCTGCCGCCGCACCACCAGTGCCATCACCGGGAGCTTTGACGTCGCTCGGATTTGCGCTCGTTTTAGGCGTGCTATTGCTCCGTTTTCGACTCAATTTGAACGGCTTTGCGGCTCCCGACAAAGTGGACACGGCGCTTTTTCGTTCTGCATTCCCCGTCTTCATGGCAGCGGCGTTCGTGGCTTCGTGCAGCATCGTCCGAGGCGCCGGCGTCGTCGAGCACTTCAGCTTTTCAGTCGCGACGGAGCTCCTCGTCCGTGGGCCAAGGCGACTAGAACAGAGTGATGGTCTCTCGATTCACTAGATTTAGACCCCGGGGTGATCATATTTCCTGCATAAACGAATATCGATTTCCACATGTTCAGACCACATGATCATTGGCTGGACTAACGTTACATCATTCGATTTCGAATCCCTCTCTCACGAACTCCACGTCACCACACGGCTCGGCCTCGTGCCTACGAATGCGAAAATCAACGCGACGACATCGTTACCAGGGTGCACCATCGGCGGAGCTTCCCGTGTCCTTGGGGCTAGCACACTGAGCACAGCTGCCTTGCCGCGGGGCTGGAGTGACTCGAGATTGAGGAAGCTCGTGATCTCAGAACGGAGCCCCACGCAACGCTCTCCGGGCTCAGACGACTGCGCATTGAGCTCCACGAGCTGAAAGTTGTCGTTGACTCGCAGCATTCCCAAGAGTGACTCGACGCCGTCCGCGCCAATCGCATTGCCCAGGAGCGATAGATGCCGAAGCGGAAACACATCCAAGCCGCGGAGACTCGTGTCGCGCAAACCGCACTGATCCAGACTCAAAATCTGAAGCGATCGCGGAAGGTTGAACGATGAGCTTTCCCAGAATGGAGCCGAGCTGCAAAGAACCAACGGTGTTCCCTCAAGTGATAATCCTTCGAGTCGTAGGCATCGAGACAGGATCTCTGGTAGACGCATCGCTGTGGGTGAAAGGCGTGTCCAACGCACCCGGTAGTTACGAAGCGACAGAAACTTGAGCCGAGGTCCCAAAAGCAATGTGACATCGACCAGCGCCAGGCATGGGAAGTTGCATGAGGCAGGGTTGTCGTCGGCAATCAATCGCTTGAAGCTGGACCCGACCACGACGATCCCATTGCGATACAACTCGGTGACAAACACCGCATCGACCCAGCCGCTGACTGGCCCTGAAGGTTCGTGTGGATTGGCCGCTGAGACAGTGAGTCGGAGTAGATTGGTTTCCGGGTCCATCTCGTGGATCTTGAGCCGCTCGCTCGTAGGAACTGCAACGTCTAGTCGAGCCACGCGACCCATATCGGCCCAGACCACTGCGTCACTCAGGCAGCACTCGACGACCTCTTCTTCGAAGACTCTTTCCACCCTCATGCGGTTGATAGTATCACGAGCAAGCACATGATGGCTGATCTTGAATAGGTTACGCAAACGGCTGAGGTGAGACAGGTTCAGCACTGCGTTCGGCGTCGCGGTTGGCAGTGGTGTGAAGATGAGCTGGGCGAGGCTGTTCCATCCAGCGGTTTGCGAGAACCGAATCTCTGTCAGATCCAATCCACACAGAGGCCGCGTCGCCTCGCTGAGTGCTGCGCGAAGAGCGTCGACATGTTGGGTGTCCATGTAGGAACCTGCGAGTGCCAACGACAGCGGAACATTCTGACTCGAGTCGGTGATGCTCTTGATCGTGAAGGCACTGGTTAACACGCGTGAAAGTGCGAGCACAAACGCCCGCTCCGTTACGGCGGGCATACTTGCAGTAATGATGCCGTTCAACCTGAGGTCGTCGACGCGTCTCGTAGCGGGATCGGACAAAATGTCAGCGAGAGCGTTCAACTCTGGAGCGTAGAATGGATTGGAACTGAACCACAGCGTCCGCAAGACAACAGGCTCGACAAGCAGAGAGCCTGTCCCTTCGGTCGGTACCACGAGCAGTTCGTGAAGCCCTTCCAGCACGGCCGTGGAGATTGCAGCGGATTCGAACCGCAACCCGACTTCCACAGAAACGCGGGTGCCGCTCGATGTGTGAGGAAGTGGAGTGGCGAGAAACGTCCGTAGGGGCTCCATTAAATGGCTCGCGACGAAGGGTTTGTCGCACCAGCTCAGCAGCAACGGGATACAACGAGCTCGAGTGAAGCGTACCCACTTGTCCACAGCGGAAGGCTGAGGGTGGCTCATCATCGCGTCGGACTCACCAAGACTCTTCCAGAACTCGATATAGAAGTCGTCCCATCGACTCATGCACTGGGCGGTCGCACACAGCGCTGCCACGGCATCAAGTGCACGTTCCACACGCTGCTGAAGACTTGGGCCAAAAGGCTTCCGACGACGTGATGGAATGTTCTCGGGTCCGCGTAAGAAATCCAAGTGGACGATGAGGTACGCCTCCTCGGGACAGTTGCGCTCCGTGTCGATGAATGGATTGGTGAACTCAACAGCGAGTAGCCCGCGCAGGGCTTCGTCGAAGAACTTCCATCGACACGCGTCTCGTAGCAACTTGGCCGCTGCCGTGTAGTTGAGAGGCACACGAGAGTTTTGCGAGACAGTGGCTTGGCGTTGGGCAGTTCGAGTTGCACGTCGGCGCTGGGTCTTGGTCATGACAACGATATGCCAACTTGACAAATGGGCTGACGGACGCGTCGTCTTCGTGCGAAACCTTCACTCACTCGAACGTATCTCTTGAGATATTTGTCTTAGCCAAGAATGAATGCAAAAATCAGCCGAATGAAACGAGGATCGTTGCAGGAGACTTGAATCAAAGATCGCCCTGTTACCTTATTAGTACCACTTCACGACTCGCCTCGGCTTCGTGCCAACAAACGCGAAGACCAATCCAACCACGTCGTTGCCGGGGAACGGGAGCCGTGGGTTCTGCCGTTGGAGTCGATTCAACACGCTGAGCACGGCAGCCTTGTCTCGCGGATGGAGATAATCGCGATCCAAGTGCGCGTCGATCTGTGCCCGGACTCTTGTAGACAGCGACAGAGTGTCGGAGTACTGGTGGTTGAGCTCGACCGTCTCGAGTTCATGATTTGTGCGGATCGTATTCAGCAAAGATTCGACACCGACTGCGCCAATGGGGTTTCCCTGAAGCTGGAGGTAGCGAAGTGTTGGGAGGGCGCTGAGTTTTCGGAGGCTGACGTCACGCAGCCCGCAGCAGCTGACGTTGAGTATCTGGAGGGATGGCATCTGTTCACGTTCGTCCCACAAATCTTCCTCGCCATGGTTCGTGAACAACGACCGCTCCAGTGACAATTCGCGAAGATGTGGACAATGATGGAGGATCCGTCTCAGGTCCAGGCATTTGAACCACCACCGATATTGATGGCGTTCCAGCGCGAGGCTTCGTAGTTGCGGCCCCATGGACGTCGTGAGCTGAACCAAGGTGTCACTGTTGTAGTAGTCGAATCGGTTCGGTCCGTCGTAAATCAGTCGTGTGAAGCTGGAGCCGACGACTAGGGTGCCGGCGTGACGCAGTTGCGTGACATTGGAGACAGATACCCAGCCTGTCGTGAGCTCAGTCTCTCCCTCGACGCTGGATGTTGGAAACACGACCTTGAGATACTGGGACGCCGGGTTGTAGTCTTCGACTGCAAGAAAGGTTCGAGACGGAACGCTAATCCTCTGTAGAGAACAACCGCGAGCGGGGCCTTCAGAGAGCGTAGTGCCGCTACTGACACTACACTCAATCGACCGATCATCCAAAACCCCCGTCGACCACATCGACTCGACGAAATTTCGGACGAGTAGCGCGAGGCCTTGAGAGAATTGCGTACGTGAACTGACATCAGTCAGGTTAAGGACCGCACACGGAGTCACAGTCGGAAGCGGACAGAAGACGAGATCGGTGAGACTCTTCCACGCGATCTCCGTACTTGGATAAACGCCAGCGAGTGACAGCGAACGCAGAGGCCTTGCAGATTGAGCGATCGCTTCGCGGACGGTGTCCAGATGATCGAGAAAGAGAGTGTTGCCGCCAATAGACAACGATAGAGGCGTCGGCGCTGCTGTCGGCGCGTCGGAAGTCTTGATGGCACAGGCACTAGTGAAGACACGGGATAACGCAGTGCCGAATGCTGGTTCTGCCACTGCTGGGGATTCATCCACGATGAAGTTCTCCAGCTTGAGCTCGTCCACACGTCTCGTCGATGGGTCGATCAGCGTTGCTGCTAGCACGCTGAGCTCTGGAGCGTAGAATGGGTTCGAATCGAACCATAGCGTCCTCAGAGACGTCGACTCCACCAACAGAGCCATTGAGTCTCGACTGGGTATCTGGAGCAGCTCGTGTAGACTCTCCATTACGGACGTCGTCATCGCCGCCTTGACGAATCGTAGCCCAACAGTCACTGGCAGGCCTTCACTCATCCCGTAAGCTGGCCGCGGCGTCCACAGAAACGCTCCCAGTGGCTCCGTCATAAGCTCCGGCAAGAACGGCCGATTGCTCCAACTCAGCAACAACGGGAGGCCACGGGCTTTCGTGAAGCGTACCCACTTGTCAACCATTGGCGCTTCCAGCAACATCGCCAGCATGTCGCTCTCTGCCACGCGCTCCCAGAAGCTGTGGTACAAGTCGTCCCATCGGCTCAAGCACTGAGCCGTAGTACACAGCGTCGCCAGGGCGTCCAAGGCACGAGCCACTCTGCTTGGAAGATCTGGCAGAGAGGGCTGCGGACGGCGGCGGCTGCGTATCTGCGTGCTGGCACTGGTTGACCGCTGCTGCTGCACGAGATCCAACTCAACGACGAGGTGTCCGTGCTCAGGACACAGGAGCTCCATGTCGATGAAGGGAGTCGTGAACTCGATGGTGACCAAACCAAGCAGGGCGTCGTCAAGGAGCTTCCACCTCTTGGGATCGCGAAGGAGCTTGCGTGCGGCGGCGTAGTCCCGAGACGCGGCAGATTCGACGGCAACTGCGACTTGCTGGCGAATAGCACGCGCTGCACGGCGGCGCTGGGTCTTGGTCATGGCGATGGTGCGCAATATTGAAAGTGAAGAATGCAGACATGGAAGCTTCTCGCCTTCCGGATGTAACCTTCACTCACTCATGGGGAAGTCTCAGGATAAGTCAGAATGCATGCGGAAAATCAGTCGGGATGAGATGAGGAACCCAATGCTGATCGCTGAAGAAAGCTCGGGTCTCACTGCATTAACAATACCACTTCAGGACTCGCTGTGGCTTCGTGCCAACAAACGCAAAGACCAATGAAACGACGCGATTATCTGCAAAAGGAAGTCGTGGGTTCTGACGATGCAGATGAGCCAGCACACTCAGCACGGCAGCTTTGCCTCGCGGATGGAGATATTCACCCCACAAGAGTGCGTCGATCTCGGAGCGAAGCCCCTCACACAGTGACGGAGGGTCAGAGCGCTGCTTGTGGAGCTCGATCGTCGTGGGCACGTTGCCTTCGCGGAGCAATCTCAGTAGATATTTAAGTCCAACTGCGCCGATGGGGTTCCCAAGCAGCTGGAGGTAGCGCTGCCCAAAGGCCTTGGAGCCTGTGATCGTGCAGACCGCTGTAGCTAAGATTGAGGATATGGGCTGATGGTAGCAGCGAAATCCAACTCCACGACGTGATGGGCGTGCTCAGGACAGTCGACTTCGATGAACGCAGTCGTCAGCTCGATGATGATGTGACCGAGCAGGGCTTCGTCGAGGAGCTTCTATTTCTTGGACTTTCGAAGCAACGTGGCGGCGGCGACGTACGGATCCTACGCCCCCTGTGGCTTGCTCGTGGGCAGCGCGAGCAGGACGTTGGCGCTGGGTGTTGACGATGGCCTGAATGCCAAAGTGGGTACGATGAGAGATGGAGGCGGACAAATAGCCATTCGCAATCTCTAGGATCTTCCATTTGAACCTACTGACGAACCCACTTCACGGCACGTCGTGGCTTGGTGCCAGCAAACGCAAACGTAGCCGCGACAACGTCGTTGCCTGGGTACGGAAGATGCCTGTTGCGTCGCTGGATGTCGAGCAGCACGCTGAGTACGGCCGCCTTCTCACGCGCGTGGAGATAGTCTTGATCTAATAGCGCGTCGATTTGGGCACGCAGTTGCACACATCGAGTCGGAGGATCCGAGACTTGTGGAGTCAGTTCGACGAACGCAAGCGAGGGCTGCGACTCTAGCAATCCCAGGAGGGACTCGACTCCGACGGAGCCGACGGGGTTCCCAGGCAGTGACAGATACCGCAGAGGCAGCGGTTGTAGCCCTTCGAGACTGAGGTCTCGCAGTCCACAGTGGCCCAGACTCAACACAGCCAGGGACGTTGGTAGTTCACACGCTGGATCCGCCCAGAAGGGCAGTGAATCATCCATCGTTAGCTGGGACCCAGCCAGCGATAGCTCCTCGAGCCTGGGACAGCGAGAGAGGATGCCAGGCAAGCTGGAGGCCATGGCAGAGAGCCGATCTGCAAGCGCGCAGTGGCCGCGAAGCGCCAGACTGTTGAGTTGGCAGCCCATAGCTGATGCAAGGTGCAGGATCGTCCGACTCGACGTGCGGTCGTAGTAAGCTGGGTCAAAAATCAACCGCGAGAAGCTTGAGCCGATCACGTCCACTCCATCACAACGCAACTGGGTGATCATCGTACTCAACACCCACCCGCTCACCGAAGCACTCGCGCCATTTGCGTGCGTGGCTGGGACAGAGATCTTGACGAATTTCGTTGCTGGATGGAAGTCTTCAATTGCGTGGAATCTAGAAGCGGATACGCTCGCGTCAAGTTTCTTGCCGTGGGGTCGGTGGTGAAGCGGCCCGCCGTTGAAGACACACTCGATTTTGCCTTCTCGGATCTCTCCAGTGGCCCAGAAGCCCTCAATCGCGTCGCGAGCGAGCAAACCGAGCCCGTTCATGACTCGATTTTCAAGCATAGAGAGGTCAAGTGTCGCTCCTGGCGTCAGATTAGGAAGCGGCTTGAACACCAAAGCAGCTAGGCTCTTGAATGCGGCTTCTGTACGAAGGCGGACATTGGGGAGCGAAAGCGAACTGAGAGGTCTCACCCCTGTCGTGATGATTTCTCGAAAAGCATCGAGGCGCTCAGCGTCGAAGCTGGTGAAGGGCAGTGAAATTGCCACCGGGAAAGCCTGCTTCCTGGGTTGGTTCTCGTTCCTTCCTCCAAAGATGCTGGTGAGAACACTGCAAAAAGCGTCAGCGAAGCCTGGTTCCAGTTCCACGAGCTGCTCGACGTCGAGCGTCTCGATTGTCAGGGCGTCGACGCGTCGCATTCTTGGATCCGCCAGCATCCCGGCAACTACGATCAGCTCCGCCGTTTCCAACTCGATCGAGTCGAACCAAAGCATGTGCAGACACGATGGATCCACGAGAAGTGAGTCGGCTTTTCCACTTGGCATAATCAGCAGCTCGTGGAGACTGCGGAGCACCGATGGAGTGAGCGCAGCCCTCACGAACCGCAGTCCAATCGTCACTGGCATGCTGACGGTCTCACATCCTGATGGTCTCGGTGTCTTGAGGAAGTCTCGCAGTGGATCGAACAACTGACTTGGCTCGAAGGGCTTGCGGCTCCAGCTCACGAGCAGTCGAATCCCGCGGGCCTTCGTGAAGCGCGTCCACGTGTCGATGGCGGATGGGTCCAATGGCGTCTCAAGCATAGAAGACTCGGCCACGCGTCGCCAGAAGCGACTGTACAGCTCCTCGTCTCGACTGAGATACTGTGCTGCGGCACACAATGTTGCGATCACTTCAAGCGCTTGAACTGCGCGACGCTCAAGATCTGGCACTGATTGTTCGTACGGATTGAGACCTTGCTCTTCAACAGTGGGCTCTCCCGGGTCACGAAGGAGATCCAATTGCGCCACGAGATGCGCGTGCTCGGGACACCAAGTCTCAGCGTCGATGAACGGACTAGTGAACTCGACGGCCAGCAAGCCGTGGAGCACACTTGCGAAGTGTTGCCATTGGCCGTCGTCGTTCAGCAGTCCGATGGCAGCATCAAAGTCCTGTGGAATGCCAGCAGAGGAGCTGGCGGCGTCGGCGGCGCGCTGGCGGGCGACTCGGCGGCGCTGGGTCTTCGTCATTCGTTCGAAATCAACTGGAGCGATGGATTCGGGTCAAAGCGAGATTTCTACGCGAAAATGTACCCACGTGGCGTGGCGTGGATTGACGACCACTCATGTGATCAAATCGACCGCAATTGCTGACAAAACCGAACTTGAAACGGAGTTTTGGAATCAAATATTCTGAAACGTGACTCATTTACACGCATTGTATCGCATCGCGCCCACCCAAGTTTTGATGTCAAACTGACGGACATTTGTGGCGACAGCCTGCCAAACCCTTCACATCTCGTGATTTCTGGGATGTCTCTGCATGCTGCCGTGGGATCCTCAACGCGTTCTACACACATCAAACCTCAACATAAGATCATGTGGTGCCTTCGATTTCGAATGTTTCCAATTGCGGATATCGGATCCCACAGGACGCCAGCTTCACGTTCTGTGCTGCAGCAAATGAGATCTCCTCGTATTCTTAGACACGCCTCGGCTGCTTGGGAAGTTCTCTCAGCAGCTCGCGTGTGCTGAAGCTAGAGGCTTGTCGCTGGCCCGTCCTGCGACTCGTATCCATCGCAGCAGATCATGGGGCCGTGGCCTGTTTTATTGTCTCGCGCCCTGGTCAGCCCAGACGCCACCAAGTCCACCGCCTCCATCACAACAACGCATCGACCGCCAAAGACAGCGACGTCAAGGACTCAACCGTTCCAACGTCGTTGCCCAAACGCATTTGAGGATCTCTCAACGACCCAGCAGTCCCACCAAACAGCCAGCCACCGCCGCAGCCTCTAGCTTTCGCTCAGCAAGACCGCGCGTCTGCTTCTTTCTCCCCGAGCCGGTTCCTTCCCGTGCTCTTCTATCGCCGTCCCTGCGACGACGACGCCAACGCCAGCGCCTCGCATCGCCAAGACGACCAAGATGACCCCCATCGTTCGTACCAAGACGCAGACGCAGACCGGCAGCGGCACCACCACCAGCATGAAGACCGAGATCCCCAAGTCGGGAGGGCTCTTCCAGACCGTGGTGTTCTCCCGCAAGAACACCAACCACGGTCCGAATGCTGAACTCGCGGCCAACTCGTCGTCGGCCGCGAGCGCGAGCAGCTCGCCGAACAAGAAGGCACTCGCTGAGCTGAACGCGAACCCGCTTGCGAGCATCGTGCACCAGGCGGACCGCAGTGGCAAGCAGAACGCCATCGTGACCACCACCGGCCGTAATGCGTCTCGTCGCAGCGGATCCCGTGGCAGTGGCGCTCAGGGCGACGACGAGCACGGCCCAAACGGCGGCAGCTTCCGCAACCTCTTCGCGAATATCTGGTCGGCGCTTGGTATCTCGGAGCAGGAGAAGCAGCAGCAGGCGCTGGCCCAGCAGGCCCAGCAGAAGGCCGCGGCTGCCAAGCCACAGGCGAAGCCGAGCGCAGCAACGTCCCGCAACGCCGTGGAATTGCGCAAGAGCGTGCTGCCTCCTCTGGCGCCTCAGGACGCCGGCAAGAAGTGCCTCGTGCTGGATCTCGATGAGACGCTGGTCCACTCGTCGTTCAAGCCGACCGTGAACCCGGACTACATCATCCCCGTGGATATCGACGGCACGATCCACCAAGTGTACGTGTGCAAGCGCCCAGGTGTGGATGAGTTCCTCGTGGACATGGCCAAGCACTACGAGATCGTCGTGTACACGGCTAGTCTGAGCAAGTACGCCGACCCGCTGCTCGACCGCCTCGACCCACACAACACGATCAAGTACCGGCTTTTCCGTGAGCACTGCGTCCAGTACGAAGGCAACTACGTGAAGGACCTGTCGCTGCTGGACCGCGAGATCTCGCAGGCGATCATCATCGACAACTCGCCGATGTCGTATCTCTTCCATCCGCGCAACGCGATCGGCTGCTCGAGTTTCATCGACGACATGAACGACCGGGAGCTCGACTCGATCTCGCGCTTCCTCGTCAACCACAAGGACGTCGACGACGTGCGCAACCACATGCACACGTGGGATGCCAACTACTGAGTGCAGTCTATCCACAGGCAGATGGAGGTATTTAGAATAGGCGCAAGCGAGAGAGCTGCGAGCGAGAACGCAGTCGTATAAAATCACACGTTCTTTTCCATTCGAACGCGTTGCCAAACGTCGCCAAGCCATGTTATCCAACTCGATAGGGAGCCCTCAGGGTCAGTCAGTGAGGGCGAGATATCTTTTCTGGCTGGAAATGATGAGAGAAGTAAGTGAGACCGTGAGCTCATTTGTCTATTTGTGGCTGGATGCTGATGTTGACCTGTGCCGCATCATTGCTCCCCCAGGCCCGGTGCTTTGTATCACTGAACAGTGGAGACTGTTTGCAGTGTGAATGACCGCGACGGAAGCCAAACAGCCTGATGCCGCGGTGCAGACTGGAGGCGCAGGGTCCGCTGGTGGTGTGACCTATGGCAAGTCCTGGGCCGAAGATGTCAAGAAGTACCATGTACGTTCACGTGGTCAGCTCTCCGCCGTCTTCCACGCTAACGGTCGAATTGTTTACCGCAGGCGGCCAAGGCAACTCTGCCCTGGCAACCAGAACAACAAGCACCAGTCAAGCACGTGACGCGATACGAAAAGTCCCGCGAGGAACGGGAATATGATCTCGTCCTGGGGAAGTTCCGCGACGCCGAGCGCGAGCTGAAGAAACAGGACGGAGAGCTCTCGAAGCGCAAGCAGGACCTCGAGAAGAGCCGAGTGAGTGCGGCCGTCTCCATGACACCAGTGGCTGTGTGTACTGACAATTGAACGCTGTGTGCTACTACAGGCTCGTCAATTACGAAACGTGCAGCGCTTCAATCTGATCAACCACTCGCCGATGTACACAGGAGCTCGTGATCCGAAGGATCCTCCACAGGGCCATGAAGCCATGCGGCCGGCGCGAAAGCTAAGTAGCGTCGACTACAACGTCGTCACCAACATCGCCAAGCCAGGCGCAGCACCGCCGGCATCCCCACCGACGTCGCCACCGCTTTCGCCTGCAGCCGAGAACCGCCGCCGCCGCATGCGCGAGTTCAATATCCTCACCAACAAATACCACGACCGCCATGAGCACAGAGAGCAGAGCGAACAGGACCGCGCCAAACAGATCGCAGCCGCCAAGTTCTTCAAGAAGAACGACTTCCATCCCGTTCGCATCGCGTTTTTCGACGAGGACAAGGAGAAAAAGTTCATCGAGGAGCGCGCCCACGAGCAGAAAATCCACGGTAAGGACCGCGTGGGCAAGCTGCCGCCTCGAGAACAGTTTGCCGAGGGCAAGATCTACAACATCGTCAACCAAAGCGTGATCAACCCGACTCAAATCTCACGGTACGACGGCCAAGCCGAGCGAGCCAAGAACCAGAAGCAGCAGTACGCGTACGAGAAAAGGATGCTGCTGCTGGGCCAGCAGCTCTCCGAGAAGGCCGAGGAGCTGTGTTTGAACCGATACGCGCACGAGCGCCACTCGCAGGCGTTTGTCCACGGCTTCGATCCCATCACGAACCAGTCGTTTGACGGGATCAACGGCAAACCCCGTGTACCAACACGTACCCATGAGACGCTTCCGGCGTGGCAAGTGCTCGAGCAGGGCGTCCCATCCACCAACAAGATCGCTGTGCAAGCGAACGCCAAACAACAGCCTAGAGTGACAGAGAAATCTGCAGCTACGTCATCATCGGGTAGCCAAGGAGACCGAAGAGCCAACATTCTGGTCGTGGACCTCCCAGCTTCGGCACCCGCATCGCTGACGTCGCCGGCACCAGCGGTATGTTTTCCCTTCTTTCTTGGGTGTAGGAAAAGCGGTATGTGGCTCACATATGCGGTTGACTATGGCAGACAATGCGAGACAAACCGGCATCGACGCCGACGATCCGAACGGGGGGCTTTGGGCAAATGCATCAATAACAACAAAGTTTCATACACAAAGGACACTACAGTGTGTATTACCGCTGGTCTTCTCTGGGCATTTTCACACGCGCAGGCCGGAAAAGCACCACACCTCCATGTTTTCGATCTCGAACGTGCCGCTTCCGCTCTCGCCGCTGGAAGCAGCGAGGGGTGGGGAGTCAAATGTCTCGCAAGCGTGTGAAAACCCACGCAGCTCGTCCAGTTGCACGCACAACGCGATTCCCTTTTTGCCGCCGCCCATCATCAACGCGTCACGCTGGCCGTACATGAACGTGTGGTCAAGTCCAGACCACTCAAACACTTGCATTTGCGGACGCAGCGTGAACACAAAGCAGCGTCCGTTGCCGTAGACCTCGGCGCTTTGCTTCCATGACGTAGACGAAAACGCCCCGAAGATCTGGTCGCGGGTGTCTTTGATCACGAGCAGCGTCGGGCCTTTGTCTTCGACTAACGCGTAAAAGCTCAGCAGGTTCCATCCGTGGCGACGCGTATCGTAGACGATTTCCATGTCGTTGCAAGTCAGATACTCCGGCAGGTGGTCCCACAGGAAGTGGACGTGGCGCTCCGTGAGAAAGGCGGACGTGGTGAGCCATGACGTGGTGACGGAGGAGCTACTGGCTGGGGTCATTCCGAACGCGTTGGCTTTGGTGTTGGCGTTCACTGTGGTGCTGTGGCTCTGCCAGGGCTTGAACTGGTCGCGCGCAGCCAGCTCACTGGAAATACGCAGCCACTCCTCCGTCCTCGTGGCTGGAGGCTGACTCGCTTTCTGTGCAGCGGCACTGTTTTGTGATGTGCTCGCATTCTTGACTGACTCCCGCCGCGCCTTCTCCAGTAGCTTGGCCTTGGCTTTCTGGTAGTGGTGGCCGTGCTTGTACTCAGCCGACTTGGGGAACATGGCTGTCGCTGTGGATGTGGAGGAGACCGTAGCGTGAGAGGCCTGGAAGTACGTGTGCAGGTACTTGCGGTACGCTTGTGGACGCCGAAACGTGATACTCACGGGCGGCTTCAGCGCCTCAATGTGGTCGATCGCATCGTCTGTCGGCCATTTCGCCACGGCCGAGTCGCCGTTGACCGCCAGCACAACGTCCCCAATCTGCACGACTGGCGAGAAGCCTTTCGGGTCGTACACTTCGACGGATCCGTACAGTCTCGTCGACGGCGCGAGCACTAACTGCAGTGGCACGTCGTGGAACACGTGTGTGTACTCGCCCATCTCGGTGAGCTTCGCCGTCGAATGGGTCCGTGGCCGTCCTTCATCAAACGTGCCCACTGAAGTCAGCTCCAACGACTCCATCGAAGACGACGACGAAGCGGCAGTTGGATCCGCCTCCGGCACTGGCTCAGCTCGCTCTTCGTGCTCGTGCTGCTGTGGCAGACGCTGTGACTTGCTTCGGGTCTTGGGCTTTGTCTGTGCCACAGTCTTTTTCATCGACAGCTCATGCTGAAGGCTGCGTTTCCACTGCATCGACGATGCGCGGGAGTGGAACGTCTTCGCGTCGGCGTCGTAGTCACGGCCACGATACTCAATCGAGGCTGGGAACATGGCCGTAGACAACGCACGCGAGTCCAGCGAGCCGTACAGCGCCGGCCGTCGCAGTGTCACGACGATCGGGCATGTGCTCTTGGTGAGAAAGGCCGCGAAGTCCTCGCGACGTAGCCGTGCGCGGCGCGTGCTGTAGTTGACTGCGACTAGCACGTCGCCGCGGCGGATCTTGCGCCGCTCGTGGATCTCGTCTGCTGGTGCGTTGGCTGGTGCTGTTGCGATGCTGGAGATCTCCCACGTGCCATAGAGCTGCGTGCTGGGCACGAGCCCGAGGCCAAGCGGCTTGCGCGCGAACCACACATTGAACTCGCCATCCAGGCGACTGGGTGAGTAGGGAAGCGAGGCGTCATCGTCTTCCATCTGGCTGCTGCTGCTGCTGGCGGGCGACACTGGCGACGTCGCGCTGTTGCGAGAGCCGCGAGTCCAGCGTGGCGCCAGCACGGCCGTGAGCGGCGACGCCACGCTGCCCAGCACGCCGCTGTCGCCGTCGTCTCCTTCGAACAGCGACTGCAGCAGCCCCGACCAACTGAAGGCCGGGCTGCTTGAACTGGCAGTGGTGTCGCTGGCCATAGTGCGGCGTTGTTGGCTGATCTGGAAATGCGAATGACGGAATCTTGATGGGAAGCGGCGTGACAATAATAGTGGCGCAGGGGGGTCTAGACGCCCATGTGAGACTGTCGAGGCGGCCAATCACACGAGACGTTGAAGTTGAGGTGCCACTCGCGTGTCTTTGGCTCTGCGCCTCGCGGATACGGTACCAGAGGCGTCCGACGTCCATGCCAGGTCAGTCTGCTCGGCACGGCACGAGCGTGGACTTCCGGTACCGGACGGTACCAGAAGACCACAAAATCGTGGGCCCAAGCTGAAGCTGAAGGCATCTCATCCGAACAAGCCGCGACCAAGCGGGGTCAGTGGTGACGCGCGAAGCGCTCATTCCAATGACCGAGCCTTCCGTTCTGCTCTCAAACTGGCTCCGAGTAGAAATGAACCTACTATAGAAATGATCCTGTGTAAGTACGGTCGTCAAGATAGTTTAAGGTTCCGAAACCCTAACGGAAGCTCACTTGCCCACAGTATAGTACCATTCGGACGAATTGGCGTCCGAAGAGACATTCGGACCAGGATATAACCTAAGTTAGTGTGGACCGCACATGGGGACACGTTGGGGACTGGTGTCTCGCGCCCGCGCGCTCCTCCGCAAGCTCCGTCGCCTGCGCTAAACGCTTCGTCTAGGTGCCGCCCTCCGCTTCGCTGCGGGGGCACGGACTAGATAGCACCTCCGAGGCTGC
>JAADXN010000241.1:0-33365 GCA_023337875.1 Pythium apleroticum | reverse complement strand
TTTCTGAGTTGTTCTTAAGATAGTACACCACTACTGTACATTCGAATCCGTGATCTCGCTAAAGTTGCAGGAGGTTAAGTTGCGTGTGCAGTCAAACATCGCGGAGTTGGCCCCCAACGTAGTCTTTCGACTACGAACTGTTGAATGAAGAGTTGCTGGATAAGCGAGGCTATATGGTGTAAATAAAAGAATTTGGTTGGTATATAGTTGTGAATACCATGTTGATGCCCCCATAACTAACGGAATCGGTTATTTACGGATCCTCGAGCTTTCTCGATGAAGAGCTCAGATGTCGGCGTCGTCACATGCGTGTCCAGGCATTCGGCAGGAAAATGGCAATCACATCACAAACAAAGAAAGCTGCGAGTCGGTTGTTGAACAGTTCAATTTGCGCGCGCCCACACGCGCCATAGATAAGAAAAAATAGGGAAGAAACCACTTGCGCCGCCCCTCCGGCCCTCTACGAGGCACGGCGGACGGCGGCGTCGTCTAGCTCACGCCACTCTAAGACACCTGCCATCTATCGCTCGCTTCACATCTGCGAGGCCGCCACCGCGCCGTTCATCTGGCACGAGACTTCAAGGAACACTGGATCTACCGCAGCGGCGTCGCTGGCTCTAGAGCTCTCGCTGGCCAGCGGCTTGGCCTCCGAAGAGAACGCGCTCATCGGGTACAGGAACGTCACCGACTGGTCCTCCTTGGCCGCGTCCTTGTTGGCGTTATCGCCGAAGACCTTGGTGAAGAAGTTGCCCGACTGCAGACCCTCGCGGATCGTGCTCATGTCGGCGATCGAGCGCTGCAGCACCTGCTGCTTGTCGTTGCGGACCGTCAGAAGCACCTGGTTCTTCTCGCGCCACAGCGCCGTGAGCGACTCATATAGTCGAGACGAGATCGACGACGACGACTTGGTCGGCGCCGCTGGCTGTGGCTTTGCGTTCTGCGGCTCCTCGGCAATGACGAAGTCCGACAGAAAGAAGTCGTCCTTCTTGTGCATGTCCTTGTTCAAGTCGCTCTCTTCCACGAGCCAGTCAGCTCCAGCGCCCGCACCGAACGGGTCTTCCACTGGGTACTCGAACTCGTCAATCAGATCCGTCTCCGTCATCGTCGCATCATCGAGGCAGTCGTCGATCATGCTGGAAGGCGAGCCGCACGTCGAGCCCGTCGTGTCCGTCACGTCCGAAGCCGCCGACGGCGATGACACTGGCTGCACCGACGCGGTGTCCTCGTCGTCCGTCTCATCGGCCTTCTCGGCGTCCTCCTTTTCCTGCGCGGCATCAGCCGTGCGCGCCGTGATCCACGACGACACGTCGCGGAACTCCTTCCACGAGGTCTTCTCCAAGCACGCGACAATGCGCGAGGCGATGCTCATCTGCGAGAACTCCTTCGGAGGCTGCGCCCCGAAAGTCGACGAGAAGCTCGAGCCAGGCGTCACGTTGTAAAACGACGGGCTGTTGCCGAAAAAGCTCACCGAGAACATCACGGCCGCCATCATCGCAAGGTTCTTCTTCGCGGCGTGGATCTCGTGGTGCGGCTTGCACAGGTCGGCGTACTCGGCGCCGCCCAGGCCGGCGAACGGATCGTCGAAGTCGCGCAGCAGATCCGCAGTCTCCAGGTCCGCCATCTCCGAGTCCTCGAGGCCATGCAGGTCCCACGTCTCCGCGGCATCCAGTGGCCATGGCGAGTCCCAGCTCTGCGGCTCCTCCTTGATCACGACCTCATCGTCCGCCTTCTTCGTGTTCTTCGCAACTGGCGCCTTCGCCGCTGGCGCTGGTTGCGCTGGCTTGGCGGGCGTCGCCACTGGTGGCGTCGGCGCCAGCATCTTGGTCTTCTCGACCTCCGACTTCAGCTTCTCCGTGTCCTCCATCATCTTGGCCATCTTCTCCTGCAGCAGCTTGAGCTCGCGGTCCTTCTCCATGAGCTGGTCCTCGAGCTGGCCGACGTACGCCTTCTTGCGCTCGCGGTGGAGCTGCGCCGACATGCGGTTGCGGATCAGACGGCGCTTCTTCTTGGCCTCCTTCGAGTCTGGGTCCAGCGTCTCGAGCTGCGCTTCCATCGCGCGCAGACGCTCCTCGCCAGCGGCGTCGATCTCTGGCGTGAACAGCAGGCCAGGCGTCGGTGGCATCATGGACGACAGGCTCGGCTTCTTGTTCTCCGACACGGCGAGGCCGCCGACGACAGCGAGCGACGACGTCTTGCTCGTCTTCATCTTCTTGCTCTTGTCCTCGAGCTCGTCCTCCGAGTCCGATGACGAGCCGCCGCACGACGTCATCTCCATAGGCGACGATGGAACCGAGGACGAGCTCTGCGCCATGGCCTTGCGCTTGTCGCGGCGCGCGTTCACGACGTCGCGGCGAGCCGCACGCTGCGCCTTGCCCGCGTCAGTGGCGGCCATCGCTGGGGCCGCGGTCGTCGCGGTCTCCTGAAGGATCTCGACCTTGATGAGGCGCTGCTTCTCCACGGGCAGCGCGCAGTCGGCGGTGGCAAGCGACGCCACGGCGGCGGGGATCTGGATCTGGTTCACGGGCTTGGCCATCTCGGCCTTGACGGCAGCCTCCGAGGAAGCGGCGGCGGCGGTGGCGGCGGCGGCGTTCACCGTGGCGTTCACCAGGATATTCCGAATGAAGTCGGTCATGTTGTGTGGAAATGCGTGGGGGGTCTGCGGAAGGAAGGAAGCCAGACTATCAGTCAGTGCTTCCATCAATCAAATGCTTCCATCAATCACTACGGTATCCTACATACCGCGAGGCTGCTCTGTGGGGCGCTTGCTCTCGTTTCCGGGTCGTTTGGGTACTGAGCTTCGTCGAGTTGCGGGCGCCGTTGCCGCTCGCGGTCAGGAAATTCGTGAGGGGAAGGAGAAAGGCACGACGGCAACAAAGGGAGTCCGACTGCTTTTTCCAAATTCGCAGGCTGACGCCAAAACCTCAACCGTGATTCCTGTGGGAGCTGCGAATCACGCAAGGCCAGCAGGGAAAGTGGTGGACAGGCCAGCCCTAGCCCCTGCGAGGTTTTTCCTGGCGTGAGGTGTGGTCGGGAGCGAAAGATCGAGAAAGATCGCTGGCAAAGTGTGGGTTTTCGTGGGATAAAATGACTGGATGCCACCCGTCCGACTTTTGTACACCAGGTGTTTCTTGACCTGTCTTAACCACGATCAGACGGCAAACGGCACGGATTAGGGTATTTTTGTACCCTTTGGGTGAATTTCAACCCACTCAAACGGTGCGAACCAGACCCCCTACCCCTCCAGTGCTCTTGTTGGGAGAGGGACAGTTGGAAGAATCCGGAAACGACGCCTGGCACTGGCGTGCCTCTCACCGAGGAGGAGGAGATTTTTCCGGTCTGCGAGAGGGCCGACGAACCTGACATTTTGTTGTGCTGTTGTGCACTGATTGGCTCGGCAGCATCAGATGCTGCACATCTGATGCAGTGATGGATCCTGGACCACGACGACTGTCTGCCCTTGCTCTGCCGCATGTTCAACTGAGAAATTCTCAGAGATTGGCTCGGGATGGCGTGAGGAGAGGCGACAATGCAACAGCACGAACAGAAGGAGCCGCCTTTGACCGGATCCGCGGCACTGAAGAACGCTTTCAACCCAGAGTCTGGGTTCGGCCAGATTCAACAGCAAGAGTGATGGATGATGGATCGGATTTGATTGATCAGCAGCAACATCAATCAGAACCGCCCAATGCAGTTGCCATCGGCAAGATCAAAATTTGCGGCGGATCATCGGGGATCGCAGCATCCTCACACCGTGAGAGCATCGATCTCCGCGTCGAAGCGCTGCAAGACCTTCTGCTTCTCCTTCGCGTAGAGCTGCGCCGTAGAGCTCATGGCGGCCACGCGGGCCTTCTCGATCTTGCTGACGTTTGAAAAGAATCAAAATCAAACCCAAGATCAGCGCTCTGTCGCTAGGAATATCTCACAGCAACCAACGAGACTTACGAGATTTCTGAAGCCGCCAGCTGGATGAATCATTGTCAAATCAGCACCATCAGCAGCGTTGCGGACATGACGATGGACATGGCTCCACGATCGGAGGGAGCACGCACCTCGGTCAATGCTTGGAGCTTGCGATCCGCCTTGTCATTGATGCTCTCGTTCACCTGAAGCACACGCAAGATCAGCACTTTATCCTTTCATCGGTTTCACGCGTCTTGACGAAGGGTGCTCGACGACGCCTGGCTCCATCTTCCTAGAGGGCCGTTGGAAAGCTCTACATACCTGGTGCAGCACCTGCAACTGCTCTTCCGCTTCATGGATTTCCGCAACGATCTTCTCGCGTAACGCCAGGTATTGTCGCTCCAGTTGTCGCAGTGCGTCGGACTTCTGAGCTGCAAACGCAGCATCCCATGGAGTTACGTTCCCTTCCCTTTTTACTATATGTCACTAGTCGCCAGGATGAATATTGAGCGCAACTCACCACTGATCGACGCGCGAACCTTCTTCTTGGTACGCGCCAGCTGATCTTGGACTGGTGACGGAGCATTGGAGCTGCGTGACTGGTGTCCGGTAGCCCGTACCTGCAGTGGGCTGCGCATGAGCGCGAGCTCGTGGCGCTTGGACTGGAGTCCTGAACCAGGCTGCACGCGCCCTCTGGGGAAGCGCTCAGGAGACACAAATGGAAGCATCTTCTGTGCTGGTTTCGTCTCGCGCGCGTTGTTGGCATCCGCATGCGCCTCTCGCTTTCCGCCACTGCTCTCCAACCGTTGCCGTTTCTTGTCTTGTGTTGGCGTTTCCCCTACGTGTTGCTCCTCCAGCTCGCCCACCATTCGCTTCGTTTTTTCGTTCCTGGGCACTCCTGCTCGACACCATCACACGCATGCGCTGTTATCCTCCATTTCGCGCTCCATCACCCCGCAAACTCGCATATTCACGCGCATGTTTCCTCACCTTCGTGTTGCCCTCGCTTTCCGTCTTGGTGACTGACGAGGAACTTCCCCCCGCCTTTGACAAGTTGAAGTTATCGCCTCATTTCATGTGGACTACGTGAAATTGCAGAATTATGTGTCACACCTGAAAATAGGAACCTAGGGAACTGAAACTGAGCCCGACTTCAGGGAGCTTTTTTTGTGTGAGGAAGCGTGGGCACCCATCCCACCCCAATCTCGAGTCGCCAGCGCACCACGGCCGCGAGCGCGCATCGACCTGGCGCCTGCCGTCTCCTGGCTGCATCCGAGTTCATCCGCACCCACAGATCCGCTCAGCTTTCTCACGCCTCTGCGTCCCCGAGCCGCTCGATCTTCTCAATCGGAGAGCTCCGCTCATGGACCACGGCGGCATCATGGCAACAGACGAAGCGGTACGTGGCGCGTTATTGTGATTCGATAGCTCGTCTGCTAGCAATACTCAACTCGCCATTTACCCTCAACAGCAGCTCAGTGCGTCGCCACCGACGTCGTCGAATCCATTTCGCAATGCGCTTCACAAGTTCTCCAAAAAGAAAGACAAGCCGCCAGGCGGATCGGCTTCGTCTACAGGTTTCTTCTCTCGGGCGGCAAAAGGCGTGAACAAGCAGCAAGCGCTGCCAGGATCTGTGAAGCAGGTCTGTGCTGGCCAGCTCCCGCCTGTGTGGGCCACCCCTCCGCCTGCACCGCCCAGGAAAATGTCGTCGCCCAGTAACGGCATCACGCGAAACCCTGTGGCCGAGACGTCGTCCCAGGGCAGCGAGCACGACGAAGACACGTCGTCGTCAATGGAGCAGCTCTCAATCGGATCCAAGTCATTAGACGCACACTCGTCTTCTACCAGCACGTCGACACCGCCGGCGAACCGTCCGACTTCGCGACCAGCGTCGCGAAATGCGTCGGGAAACCATCGATGCGAGCAGTTCAACGCGCTGTTGCGTGCTGATACAGTGGATCTGGACAAGCTGCGACAGCTCAGCTGGGGCGGCATTCCGTATGAACATCGGCCGAGCGCGTGGCGGATATTGCTTGTACGTGCGCGAGGGAGATGCACGAGATTCGATTGCCTTTTGATTCGAGCTCTGACGATTGGTGCTATCTGGTAGGGCTACATGCCGTCGAAAGAAGAGCGAAGAGAGCCCATGCTTCAGCGGAAGCGACAAGAGTACAAGGAACTGCTGCAGCAGTATTACTACATTCCCGACACGGATCGCGGGGCGAAAGAGCAGACGACACTGCGGCAGATTCTGGTGGATATCCCACGAACAAATGCCGAGGTGAAGCTGTTCCAAGAGGAACGAATCCACCAGGTGAGCTTCTTTTCTGCTCGCTCTCAGAGGACGGCAACTCATGATGTGAATGTTGCATGCAGTGCATGGAGCGTGTGCTGTACACCTGGGCGATCCGTCATCCTGCAAGCGGCTACGTCCAGGGAATCAACGACCTTCTCACGCCGTTTTTGGTCGTGTTTCTATCTCCTTTCATGGGTACGGCAGGACGTGGTTTCCTCAATAACCTGCGCATCCCTCAATCTCCATTGTTTCCTACTGTAGACGATCCGCAGTACGGCGACCTCGGCGCCGTCTCAGACGAGCACCTGGAGGCCGTGGAGGCCGACATCTACTGGTGTCTGACCAAGCTGCTGGACGGCATCCAAGACCACTACACCTTCGCGCAGCCCGGCCTGCAGCGCATGGTGCACCGCATGCAGGAGCTCGTGCACCGCTGCGATGGTGAGCTCTTCAAGCACATCGTCGAGCGCGAGAACGTCCAGTTCGTGCAGTTTGCGTTCCGCTGGATGAACTGTCTGCTCATGCGAGAACTGCCGCTGAACGCGATCATCCGGCTCTGGGACACGTATCTCTGCGAGGACAACGGCTTCGAAAGCTTCCACGTCTACGTGTGCGCCGCCATCCTGATGACGTTTGGCGAGAAGCTCAAGACGCTCGAGTTCCAGGACCTCGTACTGTTCCTGCAGCATTTGCCGACCAAAGACTGGCTGGAAGACGAGATCGATCCGCTGCTCTCGCGCGCATTCATCCTGCAGACTTACTTCGCCGACTCCCCGAGCCATTTAAATCAGTAGGAGACGCGCCTACCGTAGTTCTAGCATCGTAGCGTATCGGCGTCCAGCAGTAGCCGTAGCAGCCGTAGAGATCCATCCCAACCCACAGAATGTATAGCGACAGCAGCTCAGCCTTTCGCCCACGCTCGCCATCACAAGAAAGTGCATGCGACCATACGTGGACGCCGACTGCCACACGGGGGGCTCTCGTCGTCCAAGGCGCCGCTCCGCTCTGGCTCCTCTCGCTTTTCGCCCATGGAGCCGCTTGTCGGATCGTTGTCGTCGGCATCGCGGTCCCTCCGAAGTGCCCCTGGGTGGCAAATCCCAACCCAGACAAGCATGGGGCATTGCGCATCGAGGAAGCACCGCTCGCGCCAAGGGCTTTTTCCGCGGGCCTGTTGGCGATGTGGACGAACCATGATTGCGCATTAGGAAATGACACAAAAAGCCTGAGTATAGTGACCTGGTAGAATTGTTCTGATCGAAGTTGTCGACAAAAGCACCCCCACAGATCCACCAAAATGTCGCTAAGCAGAGGTGTTCTCGATAATGAAACGACCCACACCCCTTGCGTTTCTGAGTTTCGGCTAGAGAACGGACGCACATAACATTCCCTCTACATATGCACGATTATGCTTTCAGTATCAAAACCTTATTATTGCAGTTCTCCTCTCTTGCAGCATTAATTTATTTTTTAATAGAGGTATAACCTTCATTATCAAATGTAAATACTCGTGTTAATGCATCCTCCCATCAGAAGCTTCCGTGAACGTTCCTCCACAGCGCTCGCCTGTCTGCTTGAGACCACATGACGTGTTCTCGCAAAGAGCTTCTCGAAGAGCTCCGTCGGCCCGCACTGGGGCGACGAGTCCTCTGCGCGTCTCTGGGTTCTTCTCGCTGTTCTTCGTGTCGCGGCTGTGCATGCAGAGCGTCCCCCGACCGCTTGTTTGCATGATCGCCGTGGCATCTTCCTCGCGTCCGCCGTTCATACGGTACGCTTGGGCGGGCGCTGTTGACTGGCGAGCCATTCGTGATTTGGAGAACTCATTCCCACATCCCATCCCACGCGCCTCCGCCCCCGCAGCTCCTTAGCTCCTCCGCCTCTCTGTCCTCCATGCAGCCGACTGCTCGCGCCTCCTTTGTCCACTCGGAAGAAGCCGCCGCCGCCGCCCGCGCGTCCTTTTGTCCGCCGGCCCAGCAGCAACAGCAGCAGTATGCCGCAGGAGGACCGGACGCGGCAGCGAGGGCGGCGCAGCGCCAGGCATGGGACGCGCGCCTCGCGTCCTTCCAGCGCGGCCTCGACCACGTGATTCACTGCGTGGCCGGCGACGCGTGCGGCAGTTCGCTGTGCCACGCCACCAGAAGACTCATGAGAACCTACGCGACCCACGACTGCGCGAATCCTTCGAGCTCGGGATCGAGCTCAGCCTCCGCGAATTCCAGCGGCCCTGAATGCAAAGTCTGCAAGCTGTGGGGCTACCTGCTCACCAAGAACAAGCTCAACGCGCATCGCGGACGCGGGGGACACGGGGGGCCTCTTGGGGTGACCCGCCGTCCAACGACGACTGACGGCGTATTGAACTCAGTGACGCCGACGCTGCCGCCGCTTTCGTGCGGGTTGGCCAGTGCGCGCGACCGAATCGCGATGCGTGCGCGGGGCTTCGGCGCCCGCGTGCCGCCGGCGACGTCGTCCATTCAGCGCCGCGTGGTGGTCACGCCGGAACTGATCAAGGCGATGTCCAAGCGTGTGTAAACTACGGGAAGATGTGAAATACCGACAAGAACGAAGACGAGAAGAAGACGAGTGTATTAGTAAACGCCCACCGCAGGTCGCGTGGAGGAAGGTTCCAAGCCTGCCTTCTCACAGGCCCAGCGCGGCGAATCTGGTCGAAGAAGAACGGAGACGTAGCAGTAGGAAGTCGTAGGAATAGTCGAATAGTCGAATAGTCGAATAGTCGAATAGCGAGCCCGTCGTAGCAAGAAGTATGAATAAGCCCCACACACACACACACAGCAACAACAACAAAACACAACGCATCGGCGTCAGTTGGACAGCCCGAGCCCCAAAACCAAACCCACGGCCTCCGTCTCGTGCGTACCTGCGCTGCTGGTCAGCAGATAACCGCGCGAGCGCCTTCTCGAACAGCGGGTCGTCGTGGTAGAAGATGAGCGCGGCCTGGAACGCGCGCAAGTCGAGCTGCCGCTCGCTGCACAGCTTCTCGGTGAGCTCTCCCGAGCGCTTGACGTACTGCGAGGCGATGAGTTGGTGCTGCTGCGGGGCTGGCAGCGCTCCGTGTGAGGCGCGCACGCCCTTCACGATCGTCTCCATCTCGCTCGTGAGCTGCGGGATCAGCTTCTCCATGATCTGCACCACCGTCTCCAGCGGAATCGATGGCTTCTCCTGCTTCACCAGCTATTCGCCAATTGCATGAGTAGCCGCATCCTGATCAAGCATCTCATTATGTTCAACGTACCGGCTTGTTGTGGGTGTTGATCAGCGGCTCGCGCGAGCCCGTGACCTTCCACCGCAGGCGCTCGAGGCGCTTGACGTAGCCTTCGATGGTCTCGGCCTCCTGCAGCGTGAGCTTCCCGTTGGGGCCGCCACCTCGCAGCTCGCCCTTCGACAGACGCTGCAGCGCCTCGCGCACTTGGTCCTTCGTCACGTGGTTGTTGCGGAACACAGCGTCCTGCACCTTCTCGAGCGTCGATTCGAACTCGATGCTCATGTTCAGCGCGATCTGGTCCGGTGAGAGCTGCAGCTTGCCGTCGTTCTGCTCTTTCTCCTTCTCCACGCGCTTCTGCAGATCTTCCAGCAGGCGGCCCGCCAGCACCTCCATGTTCTTGTCGATTTCGTCGTACAGACGAAGCAGCGCCGCAACGTGCTGGACAGGGTTCTCCTTCTGTTCGACCTGCACCTGCTCATTGGCAGACGCGCACTGCGCAGTAGTAGCCACGGCAGCGGCCGCGACGGCTGCGATCGTCGCCGCGCTCGACTGGGAAGAGCTCTTCGCTTGGAACGAAGCGCCCTGAGCGCTTCCACGCGCCGTTCCAACATGACGAACAACTGTCGCGTTCACTGCACTTCCACTCACGAGCTGCACCGCCTGGGAGCTCCCGGCAGCTGCGGCAGCGCGCCGCATGCGCTGCGCCATCGCTCGCATCGCCATCGCCATTGCCGCAATGTCGGATTCTGTGACTGTGGCCCACCGCATATGGACGACCATCATTCCGAAACTGTTTGTATTGGTTGATATCAGATAATACGAATCTTCATTGGCTATATATGTTGACATGGCTTACGTGTATACGTTGTGCGTATACTGAGCCCGCGTATCCGGACAGGCGAGCGGCTCCATCCATCTGAGCAGGCAATAGCTCCCCATACATTAGCCCCTCTTCGCCGGTTCACGCAGACTTCCCGAAAATGGCGCCGAGCAACCTCATCCTGGGCACGGAGGCCGTGTACGAGACCAAGGTCCACCCCGTGGTGATCTTCCAGATCCTGGACCGCGCGCTGCGCCGCTCGGACGAGCAGACGCGCGTGATCGGCACGCTGCTGGGCCGCGTGGAGAATGGCGTGGCCGAGATCACCAACAGCTTCGCCGTGCCGCACCTGGAGAACGGCGACGAGGTTGCCGTGGGCAAGGACTACCACACGCAGATGTACGAGTTGCACCAGCGCGTGAACGAGAACGAGGTGATCGTGGGCTGGTACGCCACGTCGAGTGACAAGAGCGGCGCGCTGCTGGACGACCACTCGTGCCTCATCCACGAGTTCTACGGCTCGGTCTGCGAGATGCCCGTGCACCTCGTGGTGGACACGAGCCTCAAGGCCGACAGCCTCCAGGTCTCGGCCTTCGTGAGCTCGCCGCTCGAGCTCGTGGACAACGCGCTCGTGAACCAGTTCAAGCAGATCCAGGTCGCGCAGAAGGTCACCGAGCCGGAGGCCATCGCCCGTACGTGGATTTTGATTTCCCCGCAACGCAAAATGTGGAACCCGTGGATCTGACAGTATGATACGTGTATGTGTTGTGTAGTGAACGCCATGGCGCCAGCGGCCGAGACCGCTACGTCGCTGCCGACGGAGCTGGAGGCGCTCGAGAGCGCCATCGCTAAGCTATACGAGTGCCTGGACGGCGCGAGCGCCTTTGTGGGCGACGTCGTGGCCGGCAAGGCGCCTGCCGACGCCAAGGTCGGCCGCGAGATCGCCGACGCGCTGGCGTCCATCCCGCTCATCCGCGCGGACCAGTTCGACCAGATCTTCAACGCCGGCCTCCAGGACCTGCTCATGGTCTCGTACCTCTCGGGCCTCACGCAGGCGCAGCTGTCCATGGCCGAGAAGCTCATCAACACTTAGATTTACTAACAGTAGTAGTAGCAGGCGACGCCAGTGCACCCTTTTTTAGTAGTTGTAGCGCACTTGAAATCGCAGACACTCTTCATTCTGCTCGGTTTGCTGGTCGTTCACGAAGAGCAGCAGCTCGCTTTCGTCCTCGCGCTGGCAGTCGCTCGCCACGGGAAACACGAGTCGCAGGAAGATCTGGCCTTGCGGCGGGATCTGAAGCACGCTGTCGCGAGGACGCAGCCGCGCCGGGTCGCTGGATCGAAGCACGACGGTCTGCGGCTGGTCCCACGGGTTCGCGTACGCGATCTTCTTCTGCGCGGCCTGTCGTGGCGGCAGCTCGAGCTCGTACGACTTGGTGATGGCTGGGCGGCCCAGCGAGATGTGGAGCAGCCACGAGCCAACCAGTTCACTGGTCTCGACGTCTACAAGGTGCACGCGCACACGAGTCAACGACGGCGCTGGCAGATCCACGGCACAGAAGCGCCACTCGATGCGGTTGTACGCGTCGCCCACGAGCTGGAAGATCTGTCCAGGCCGGAAGCTCACGTGCTGGGCGTGGTCCCAGGTCGTGAAGCACCGCACGTGGCGTCTGGCTTGGTGGTTCGTCGCCATGTCTCCTCGGATCACGAGCTCGCTGTGCACGGTCTGTCCCAGCAAGGCGTGGACGTCGAGCCGCATCGCCGACTGGATGCGGATCTGCCAGATCTCGTCAATGCGCGCGAAGTACTCGTCGTCGTAGAGCACGACGTAGAACTCTTCCAGGGACGGGTACGCGCCAACGCGGCACTTGAGCGTGACGGTCGACGCGCTGTCGATCGCGGAGGACTCGGCCACGGCTGCTACGCTCGGATCCAGACACACGAGATGCTTGCCTCGCGGGCACTTGACGGTCCATTTCCACACGGATGTCGCCGGATGCACGAAGCGTAAGACACGGTGGCACACGAAGGGCTGCGCGTACAACTCCATCTTGAACAGCGCGACCGTGTGGCCGTGAGTGCAGCTGCGCACTGCCAGAGACATGGTTGACGCCGGCTTGGACGCGGAGGAGGACGCGCTCGATGTGGGCTGCAGCCACCGCAGCTTCACTGGGATGGCGATTCGGTCGTTCGCGTCTAGCACGATTTCATTGTGGGGGTCGATCATGTCGTTCTCCACGTCGTCGTCGGCGTCGTTCTGGTCAGATTGAGGCCGAGCTTCGCCGTACGCGAGTGGGAGGTGGCGCCGGTAGAACCGCCATTCGTCGCCGTTCTTGATGAGATCAGCGTCCACGACGGCAGGTGTGGTCAGAAACTCGAGGCGGAAGCGTTCCTGGTGCGGATACGGATTCACGAAGGCCATCTCCGCGAACAGAAGCGCCGCAAACGATGGAAACAGCGCGAGCTGCGTCGTCACTTGGTCTCTCAGCAGCGAGTACACGAGCGACTTCTTGTGGCCGTCGCGGTAATACGACAGCACGCGAAGAAGCTGAGACTTGTCCTGTGCGAAGCGATGGACGCTGCTGTGTGTTGGTGTGGGTTTCTTTGATTGCTGGTGGGCGTGCGCTCGCTCTTGAGTCTGATGCACGGCTCGCACGAGAGCCTTTTGGGCGCGAGACTCTTCCTTCACGTGGTGCTTATAGCGGGCGAGTCGCTCGAGCTGCCGAGCGTAAAGGTGGTCATGAAGTCGAGAGCCGGCATTGCTGGTCGCGTCGTCGCCGTCATCTTCGTCTCCGCTGTCGGAGAGCAGACTGAAGCCCATTTCCATGAGCACCTGCAAGAATTCCACACGGCGGAGCGCGCTTTTAGCGGCTGATTGCTTCGTCTTGCTGGTACTGCCGACCGCCGACGTCTCGAGGTACTTTTGTACGATGCGTAGTGGGAAGACGCCGCGCGAGTACGCGTCGATGGCTGCGCGGCGCAGTTTCACTTCGACGGAGCGGATCGCGGGGTCGCTGTGGAACTCGTAGGAGCACTCGTAGCCACTCGTGGGCGCCGGATCCGTCTCTTCCGTCCGAGGAGACGTTTCTTTTGCAGCCGCTTCCCGCGAGGAGCTGCTCGTGGCTGCTTGCACAGCAGCTCCAGTTGTTGCTTTAGCCGTGGGGATGCTGCTGCCTGTGTCTGTCTTCGAGGCGACTAATGGCCGCTTCGCCACGTCAGCCTCGGCCGCCTTTTCAGCCTCCGTGGCAAACGCTGGTCGCCCGCGAGCAGACAGCGACGTGCGCTTCGGCACTGCAGCCTCGCTTGGCTTTGGAGTTCTTGCTGAAAGCTGCCGAGTTGGCGCTGGCCTCGCGCTCGATTGCACCGTCGGTTTTGACGCCGCCGACGCTGTTGATTGCAATGACCCGTCATCTGTGGGCGCCGACTGGGTCTTGATCGGCATTTCGGTGGCCGCAGCGGCCGACGAGTCCGCTGTGGAGCTTGGCAACGGCGTCTGCACGAAAACCTCAAAATCCTTCAGCGTGATGTGGCCCTTCGCACTCATGTCGATCCATTTGGCGATCGCCCGCGCGTCGTCAGGCGAGAGCGTCGCCAAGTCCGACCCTAATGCACCAAGTCCGCTCGCGAACTCTTCGTACGTGAGCTTTCCGTTCGCATCTTTGTCGAAGTGGCTCAGTGCGGTCGTCAAATCAACTCCGCTCGCTTGAGCCTTCAGCAGCAACGCCTGCAGACTCGCGAGGCCACGAGTCACTTCTGCAGATTCCGCCGGCGTTGCTGCACCGGAAGAGCTTGGAACAGACTTCGCCTTTGTCGTGAGCCCAGCCTTCGCTGCCGCGCGCGTCTCCGCAAGCGAAGGCCGACGCTGGCCTGCGATGGGAGGTTTCCCCGTTGTTGCTGCAGCAGGAGTGGATTTCGAGGCGGCGGCTGCGCGCCCAGCAGCGCGAGCCTCTGCCAACGACGGACGACGGGCACTGCTACCACCAGGCTGGCTCGACGATGCTGCTTGGCTCGCGGTTGGATCTTTTTCAGCAACTACGTCTGCTGGGATGTCTTTTACAGTGACTACAAGCGGCTCTTGCACTCCATCAGACGAGTCGTTTGACTTGCCCTCTTCGTCTGCAGGCGATGGCGTAGCGTCAGCCTTAGGGACGGCAGCAACGTCAGTTCCTTTCGTCGTCGCTACACCGTCGGACGGCACCAGCGTGGAAGCCACTTGCTCGCCTTCATTGCCGCGAGGAGCAGCTCGTTGCACTTCCTCAGCCCCTTCCTTTGCAATCGCCATTTCAGCTTTGGGTGCTTCCTTGTCTGCCTTCGCCGCCTTCGCAGCTGCTCGCGCTTCAGCCAAAGATGGACGTCGTCCAGAATTCTGCTGCGTCGTCGCTTTCGCAGCCTCCTGCACCGGCTTCTCAGAATCTTGCGTGGCGTTTTCACCCCCATTGTCGCCTGGCTTGGCTCCTTCCTTCGATGCTTCTTTTTCTGCAGCTTCTTTCTTCGCTGCTGCACGCGCTTCAGCAAGAGAAGGGCGGCGTCCACTCTCTGGTTGCGATGGTGCTTTCTTCGCCCCCTCCTCTGACTTCTCAGGAATGGCAACGGCGTCCACCTCACTCGTCTCCTTGGGTGCTGCCTCTGCGCTTCCTTCTTCAGACGCCGCTTTTTCCGCCATCACTTTCTTCGCCGCCGCCCTCGTTTCCGCTAGTGATGGTCGTCGGCCGCTTGCAGCCGACAGTCCTGCTTTGCTTCGAGCAGCTTCAGCGCCAACTGTCTCCGAATCCGTACCCGCGCGTTGTACTCCACCATTCGCCGCTGCCTTCGGTCGGCCTGAAAACGAACCCGCTCGCTGGAGTCGGCCCTTGGTAGCTGTCACTGCACCTCCTCTATTCTCAGCATCCTTCGTAGACTGAGGCTCGGTCTCGCCTGACGTTGAAGGCGCCTCCTTTCCTGGGCCAGTCGCTTTCCCCCCATCAGCAGTTGGTGCGGGTGACGAACCCGTCCTTTGGTCCGCATTCACGAATGCATTGAACTCGTCCAGCGAGATGTTTCCGCTGCCGTTGGCGTCTAACGTCGCGACGACGCTGTGGATCTCGTCTTCGGGGACGTTTTCAAACCCAGGAAGTGCCTTGATCATTGTCACGAACTCTTCTCGCGTGATACTTCCGTCTTTGTCCACATCGAAATGAGCAAAACTCTGCTCAACGGCGATTCCACCGCTTTGCGCAGCCAGCAAGAGCTGCCTAAGACGCTCCACCGCCGGTGTCTCTTTTGACTGCTGCTGCTTACTCGGTTCGGATTTCTTGGCCACTTTGCTCGCTTTATCCGGAGCCGAGACACCTTGTCCGGATTCACTTGCTGCTGCCGGACTTGGAAACAGGCGCTTGAACTCGGCAAGAGAGATCTCACCACTACCGTCGCGATCGATTCGGTCCATCACTTGGTTCAACAGCGCGTCGCCACTCTTAGCTTCAACACTGCTAACGGCGGCATCCATCCCAAGCTCTTGCATCGCCAGTGAGAACTCCTGTCTGGTGATCGTGCCGTTCTTGTCTTTGTCGAAGTGAGCGAAGCACGCATCCACGTCCATTCCTTTCGCCGCAGCGGCCGCCAGGAGTTTGGTGAGCCACTCAAACACATCGTCACTTGGCGTTGCCAGTGTTTCAGTGGTCGCCTTCGCTGTGCTCGTGGCCGCAGCCGCTGGTAGGAGCTTCTGGAACTCTGCAAACGAGATCTTCCCACTGCCATCGGCGTCCAGCTCATCCACCATCGCATCGATCGCCTTGTCGGTCGCATCTTCAAACTGACGGCCCAACTGTCGAAGCGCCGTTTTCAACTCTGCTGCCGTGATTTCGCCGTCGCCATCGGGGTCGAAGTGCGCGAAGCAGCCACGCGCGTCCACACCCTGACCCACTGCATCACGCACGAAGTCACGAAGGCGGAGTCCAATTTCTTTCTTCACAGCACTTGGCTGCTGTTGATCGTTCGCTGCATGCGCCGGCGGGGATATCAGAAGTGCGAGTTCCTGCAAGTCCACACGCTGCTTGTCATCGATCAAGTCCACAGCCTCCAGCCACTTGACCACGTCCTCGACCTGTGCTGCCTTCATCTTCCACACCTTCACGCACTTCGCTCTCCACTGTACGATCGCGATGAAGTCGTCTCCGTTGTCGTCCTTCAATCCGCCTTTCCGTCCCAAAATCGGTTGAAACACCTTGCTCAGCTGCTCTTGCGCAGTTCGAATCTCTTCGACAAACGCCTTAAACTCGACGAATGAGATGCTGTCGTCCCCGTTCTCGTCAAAGCGAAGAGTGATCGCGCGAATGTCGTCTTCCGATAGCGCACTCTTGGTCTGGAACAGGGCATCCAACGAGTTGGCGAACTCCTTAACGCTCACATTGCCGTCAGCATTACTGTCGAACTGCTGGAAGAGCTGCCTCGTGCTCATTCCCATGCGCATGGCTCGCAGCAGCAGCTTGATGAGCTTGCGTTCGGCTTGACTCAGCGCGCGCTTCTTGCGCTTGTCCTCTCGGGGCGTTTTGGTCGCCACGCCGCAAAACGAGAGGAACTCGTGGTAGTCCACCACGTCGTCACCGTTCTTGTTGACGCGCTGCATCAGCGCTCGGAGCGCGTCCTCTTTCAGCAACGCCAGCAAATTGGTCTTGTCGACGGTGCTCCCCGCCTGGAGACACTGCTCCAGCGCCTTCTTGAGCTCGTGCATATCCAGGGTCCCGCTCTTGTCGACGTCAAAGTGGTCAAACAGCTCTTCGATGTCGATCCCCTTGGCCTGCAGTCGCTGGAACACCTCTCGCACGCTGGTCTCCATGTCAACCGTCGTCGTCTGAACGACTTCTTGCTTGTTCTTCTCGAGTGAGATGCCCAGCGCGATCAGGAACTCACTGTACGAGACATTTCCGTCGCCGTCGTGGTCAAACTGACGCAACAATTGACGCAGAGTCGCCTTCCCTGCCGCATCGCCTGACGCCGTCACGACTCCAAGCTGAGCCAGTGCTCTTTCGAGTTCCTCATAGCTGAGGTTTCCGTCCCCTGACGCGTCGAAGTCTATGAAAACCTGGTGGATACGCACGCCTTTGTCGATCGCACGCTCGAGTACTCGCTTGAGATGCTCACGAAGTGTCACCACGGGATCTTCAACCGTCTGCACTTTGTCTGTTGCGGTAGCGCGGCTGATATCAAGTGGTGGCACTTGTGTCGCTGGCGATGTGTGAGAAGGTGGCTTGAGCGACAACAGCGCCGTCAGTCCACGCTTCCCGTCCCGATCGCAGGCGATTCGCGTGGCGTTTGGCGCCGATGCCTGCGGATTCGCACGAAAGAGCTCGTACAGAATGTCGATTTCTCGTGGCGTCAACGTCGTCGCGTCGCCAGCACTTCGCGCTTGCAGTATTTTTCGATGCTGACGATGGTGGTGAGTCAAGTCACCGGCTTGGCCGCTTGGGTTCGCGCCGTAGAAACCCTGCTCGGTCAACAAGCGATAGAGCTCCGCATTGTTGTCAACCAACGGGCGAGCACGTACGCGATGCTTGGTTTTCGTCATCGTAACTGGCACACCTACGTGGACCGATGTTTTGCGGTTGCCGACTGCGGACGATTCGGTGACGGCGGAAGAAGCGATGGCGTGTTTCCCTTTCAACCCGTAGTTGCTCAGTAGTATTTGTAGTTTGCCGATGATGCCACCACTGCCCCGTTGGCGAGGCTGTCGCACATCCTGCAGATCAGTCGCACGTATAGCGTCGTCGCCGGCAGCTTCAGTCGTCGTACCGCCGCTGGTGCCGTCCAGAACTGCACCACTCTCCCAAATGTCGACTTCGCCCTGGAATTTCTTCACTCCTGCGCCTTGACGAAGCAGCTCGTGGAGAGGAATGGCACACGTCCCTAACTGGAACAGACTATCGGCATCCCACACGTCTACGTAGAGCTGCTTTTTGAGCAGGTATGCTGCGAACTCGCGATGCTCGAGCGCGTTTTGAGACGCTGTCGTGTCAACATCGAACTGGATTGCAAGCGATGGCTTGTTGGCTGGACTCTCGCGCATGAGCAGGAACGTCTTGCCTGCGGCTGTCTGGGTCTGCGTAGCTGTGGATGGATTCGCGAAGGCATTGCTCAGCCGGAGGGTCTCCGTGCGAGTCGGGGCAAAGCGATAAAACTGGAATGTGAAGTACATTCGCGTCGGCAGCGCCGAGAACGACGAGTTCGGCACCGTTCGGAAGGCGGCAAAATGGAAGCGGATCTCGTGGGCCTTGTACACGTCTTCGAGTTCAGGACGTAACGTTTTGGCTGGTTGCTGGAGCGAAGCGACAGTCGTTTTGCTGGCGGCGATTTTAGATGAGCCCATCGCCTTCGCACTGGTAGCTGAGACGGCCGTTGTGTCATGCGCATCCACGAAGCCGTACCGCATCAGCAACGTCTTCGATGCGCGGCTCAGTTCTGTTGACGGCGTCGGTGCGGGAAGGGCCAGCATCGGCACGGGGTCGATGGTGTCTTGCTTGCTCGCTTTGACCGGCGATGACGGTCTCACTGGCGACGTTCCGCGCTCTTCTTTCAACTTCTTCGGCGAGCTGGGCGGCTGGACAGCAGGACTCGTGGTCGTGGCCAAGGCGTTCAGCGTCTGCGCGAGCACAGAGTTGGCATCCGCTTTGGCCAGAATCCGTTTCGCCCAATGCTCGGCTGCCGGCAGAGGATCGTTGCTGGGCTTGTCTGCGAGGATCGGCTTTCCGTTGGATGCTTGGTTACCTTGGCCATCCTTGCCGCCGTCGACTGCCAGAACGAGATCGGCAAATGCGAACGACTCACGCATCTTCGTCTGTGTGAGGCGGCTAGCTCCCATCACGTGGTCTGGGGGCGTGTACACCGGGTTTTCCGTGTACGGCCGACACGTAGGGCCACTGAGCAGATCGACATGGAGCACGTGGTGCTTGGTCTCGGAAGTCTTGTCTGCATTGGCGTCCACATCAATGGCCGGATGATCCTTATCGTACAGAAAGAGCCGCTTGCCGTCGCTCGGCACCACGACACGTGATGCCATCGTGACCGTCACCACGTCGTCCTCGGGCAGAACCTTCTTCGGTTTGCTCTCCATGGCCTGTTGCTTGAGTTTCTGGGGCCACGCCACTCGAAAGTGGACTGTGAATTGCAGAGACACGACCACGGACATGAACGGGTGGAACACGAAGCCTTTCAAGCGCACTGGCGCCGTTTGTGCGCAGCGCATGATGTCATCACCTCCGCCGCTACCACTCGCATCCCCGTCGCCATCAACTTTCAGCGGGATAGTGTGCTGCCGTGTGCGGAAGCAGCGTCCATTGTGAAGTGCGACTTTGAGCACTCGTGCTGAGACGTGACCGCCGTCGATCGTTGTAGCACCAATGTGGATCGTCTTGCGACTGAGCTTGAGGCGACTGATCAGGTTCGATTCGACTTCACTGCGCATGTGCATGAACACACGGAGTGCGTGGGCGTTGAGCGTGAAGCTTTCTTCGACTTGTATGGTTTTGGGCACCAGCGACGCCATCCGAACAAACGACGCCAGCGCCGCTTCGTAAGCAGCGATATCGTCATCACCACCATCGTCGTCGTCGCCATCCACGCTGTCGATATCTCGCAAAAGTTGCAGCTTCGGGTTGGTGCCTGCGTCGATGCCCGCCAGGTTACCGTGCTTGAGACCAGGAATCACCTCCAACGCCCCAACAAGTTCATTCCGTCGCAGGAATCCGCCCGTTCCGAGAACCTGGAGCGGCTCGTACAGTTGCAGTTGGTAGTGGAACTTGCTTTGGGCGTGGCGCGCCTGAGTTTGCCACTGAGCGGCGCCTTGCAGCTCCCACAAAAGGCGGGGACTCCCTGTGAAGACGCCCACTGACTCGCCACTTGACGTCGCTCCGCTGACAGTCGTGAACGGCGTGCTCAACTGGTTGTCTCCGCGCGTCGCAGCAGCAGCATCGCTAACTGACTGTGCAAACAGCGGCAGAATGGTCCACCCACAGCCAGCGGATGCGACGGTCGCCTTGGAGTCCACATCTTTGCGATACGCCACGAGTTCTACGACGCCCACACAGTTCGCGTCCACGATTTCCGACAGGAAATACGCGCGGAAGTTGAGCGCTACACTGTCGGCGATGTATCGCAATGCGTTCGTCTTGGGCTCCCGATCAGGCTTGATGCGGTACGCATCGATAGCGATCTCGGGGCTGACCCACGTATTACCGAAGAACCGCTTTGTCGGGGCGTGGAAGAGGCTCACGTGCACGCCCAGCGTGAGCAGAACGTCGTCGTCATCTTCTTCATCTTCACCTCCTTCCTCGTCATCACTCGGTGATCCAACAGTCTTGACGCTGTTGTTGTTCGAGGCATGTCGGCGCAGATGCGACCCGATGGACGACAGGATCGACTCGGGAATGACCCAGTGGACGACAGACTTGATGTGGAGGCAGTACCCGCGAGCCTTCTCGATGCGCGTGACTCCTTCAGGCAGAGGAAGCACGATGAAACTAGAGCGAAAGGTCTCGAACTGGCGTTCGCGGGCGCTCCATGACGACTGCTTCGATCTCGTGACGGGGAAGCCGCTACTGGACTTCTCCTTCCGTTCTTTCCGATTCTTCGCACTGCGTTGCGCTCTCGGCCGCGTGCGCCGTGGTCGTCGCCCTCGCAGTGGCGGTGTCTCCGTCTCTGATGCCTCTGAGGACTGGATTGAAGCCCCAGAGGATGCATCGGACGCATCCGAGTCGTCCTCTCCGCCACTTGACGTTGCGTTCTGCTCGTCACTCGACGCGTCAGAGTCCGAGACGCTCTCGTCAGACGCGCTTGCCTCCTCCTCCTCACGCTGTTGCTGCTCGTTGGTGGAAGAACGCCGCACCATCCTCGTTGTTTATTTCTCAATGCCGCCACGCCACGTTTTCGAAGGGACGCGCCTCTTAGATCCATGAAAAGTCACTCCGACAACCATACACAAACATAGCAGTGTCAGATACTGAAGCAGAGGTGGACGAGATATCCATTCCAGAGAACGACAAAACACTCAGTCGATTCGCATGCGCTTGGTGTGCGAAAGATACCGAGGTTGCTGCTGCTGAGAGGAGTCGCTTTCCTGTCTGCATCACACATCCACAGGAACACAGAAAGCGAGTTAGATCTGTCGGCACGACAGCGCAGTGACAGCGGCAAGCAGCGCGACGCACAACATAGGGTCCAGGCCCACGTTCTCTTGCGAAGACGCTCGATTCGACAGCGGCAACTCTTCTTCGCTGTTCCGCATGCAACAAGGCAAACATCAGATCCTGCGTCCAATCTCCACAGCAATATCTCGATAGCCACGGTGACCTGCGGGTCTGTGAGGCAGCGGGCAGGAACGTCGTGACGGTGGATAGCGTGATCTCGACCGCGACCTTGGACAGAGCTGTCGACTCGGCCGACAAAAGCACAGGACTACAACAAGCACGTGGACACTGTGAGCCACTTCTCCCTAGTGGTCTCAGCCAGTGCCCTGCAATCTCACCTGCCACTCGAGCTGAAGTAGAACTGGACCTCGGCGATGTCGCTCGTCTTGCAGAACGCCAGCAGTGCCTGTTCAAGCCTCCGAGTCAGTGGCTGGGACTGTCGCATGAACAATACAGTGTGCCTGTCGTACCCGGACTTCCTTGAGGCAGAAGATCAGTTGCACCGATGCATCAATGCCAATACTGCTGGGGGCGAGCGTGTACTCCTGAAACTCGGCGCTGTCGACCGCAGTCTCTGTGTGGAGATGCGCTTTGCCTGGTGGACACCCGCGCTTCTGTCAGTAGTGTGTTAGCCCTCCACTGCAGGAGTACACGCACCGTCGCCCGTGGACGGGAAGTAGCTCTCGAACTTGACCTGCGTCTCGGCGCACGTGACCGCGACCTCGTTGCTGTGGTGGATGTGGGCGAGCAGCGACGCCAAGTGGAAGTGGCGCGCGACCAAGTGGCTCGGACAGGCGCGTCGGTCGAACACGGCGCGCATGATCTGGCCGGCGTGCACCTTCATGCGGTGGGTCTTGGTGATGTCGAAGTCGCAGCGCAGGCGCCAGCGGATCTCGTCGCAGTCGACGTCCAGCTCGTCGTCTGCGTCGCCGTCGTCATCGTCGCCGTCCTGGCGCGACTGACTGTCAAGCGCGTGGACCAGGAACCCGATCTGCAGGCTGCGCACGTGCTTGAGCGTGCGGAAGATGTTGGCGCACGACTTGGCGAACACCTTGCAGCGTACGAACGGCAATGCGCCGGCACGTCGTCGCGGCCCGTCGCTGTGGGCGTGGCTTCCGTTGGCGCTGCCATGTGGCTGCTCGTCCACGAGCCGCGCGTCGGCGAAGAAGGACCGGTCGAAGGCGATCTGGCCCGACGCCGAGTGCGCGTCGTTGAGCGCGCGGCACGTGAGCTGGCCCTGCGCGTCGCTCTCCACGGACAGCTCCTTGCCGATTTGCGAGAGACAGTGCAGCGCCGCCACGAACACCTTGAGGTTCTCCTCCGCGATCTCGAACACGACCTCCATGATGATTTTTCAGTCGAATATGCGCGCCAAAGCCGCATTTCGGTCACTATGAAGTCACTCAAACGAGGATGAGGAGATATGTACTGTGCGAGACAGAACTATACGACAAGGTGTCATCATGAGCCGGCCGAGGGAGAAGCTCAATTGACAGAAAGCAACGACAGGCGGCATCATGGACGAGATCGCGCTGCTGCAGGCGCAGCTCGCGGCCGTACAGCAGCAAGAGTCCGCGCTCAAGCTCTCGGACCACAATGTGATCGACCTGCTCACGAAGCTGCAGCAACTGGGCAAGATCCAGTTCGTGCACACGCTCACGGGCAAGCAGATCCTCACGCCCACGCAGGTGGAGCGCGAGATCGAGGACCACGTCGCGCTCAACGGCGGCCGCATCACCCTCTCGGAGCTGCAGCAGCTGCTGAGCATCGACCGCAGCTACGTGGAGCGCCACGTCGCGCAGGTCGCGCGGGCCAACAGACACGCCACGGGCGCGAACGCCAGCCAGTATTTCGTCGTGAACAATGGCGAGGAGGTCGTGACGAACTGGTACTTGGATGCGATTATGGAGGACACCAACACGCTGCTCCAGGAAAGCGGCACGGCCACCGTCGGCGAGCTGGCGCAGCAGTTCGGATTCGCGGTCGAGTACATGAAAGAGGTCGTCGCGTCGCGGCTCGGCTCAATCTTGAAGGCGCAGGAGCGAGGCAACGTGCTGTATACCAACTCGTTCGTTGCTAGTCAGAAGGCACAGATCCGCGGTGTGTTCGCTGCGATCTCACGACCGACGTTCATACCGGATCTCGTGCGCGCGTACCGCTTTGAGGAGAAGGTCGTGGACGAGTACCTGCCCGAGCTGATCCAGTCGCGCGTGCTGATGGGCACGCTGCGTGGCCGAGAGTACGTGCCGTACGTGTTCATGGAAGCGCAGCGAGAGAGCATGTACTCGTTCTTCCAGCAGAACGGATACCTAGACCACGCGCGCGCCCAGCAACTGCAGGTCGCGCGGCCCTACGATTTCCTGAAGAAGCGGTTCCCAGATGCGATCGCACTGAAGGACTGCGTGGTGAGCCACGCGCTGCAGCTCCAGCTCGAGGGCTCCATCGAACTCGCCGTTCATGACGCGTCGCTCGTGGACGTCCGCACGATCCTGCCCAGTGCGATCCACTCGGTGGACGCTGGAATGCTACTGAGTAAGTCGTCGCTCGTGGCGCGTGGCACAGGCGAGGCGATCCAGTTGGCTGAATCGTACGCTGTGAGCAAAGCGTTTTTGGCTGCGTCTCTGGAATTGTTCAAGAAAGACGCGGCGACAAAGGCGCAGAGAGCGTCGCTCACTCAGCAGCGAACGGGTCCCATCACCACAGGAGACTCCAAGGACGACGTGGACGAAGACGACGAGGACGACAACGACGGTGGCAAGCGTGGGAAGAAGGGCAAGAAGGCTTCCAAGGCAAGTGTTGAAGACGCCATTGTACCGGACAAGAAGGCCAAGCGAGGCAAGGGCAAAGCCGCAGTGGAGGAGACGACCAACCCAAAGCCAGCGAAGGGCGGTAAGGGCAAGCGTGGAAAGAAAGGAGCGGCAGACGACGACGACGAAGATGACAGCAAGCGGTCTCGCAAGCAGGGCGGCGGAGATTCGTCGCTCAAGTCGATCACACCGACTCCTGAAGACGTCCAGTCCATGCTCGCAGAGGCGTTTCCGCAGGCAGAGGGCGACGAGGAGCTGCTGGAGCATGTCGCGGAGCACTTGGAGGCGGAGATCGACAAGATCTACTCAGCTGCGCTGGCGACCGCGCTTTCCAGCATCCACCGTGGCGACGCCGTGTCGCTGCGTGAGCTACGTCGGAAGTTCGAGGACCAGTTCGATGCCTTGCTGACCATGTTTTCGATCTACGAAAAGGGCTACAACAAGCTGGAGCTCCACGTGGATGCCAAGGACGCGGTCGGACTCGAGCAGCTGAAGAGCCTCGAGATCCACTTGCTGGAGACCATCGGCGCGGAGATCGGCACGCTCGTGACGAGCTTCGTCGCTGCGTCGCAGAGCGTTGAGCTAGAAGACGTCCCGTCGTTTGACTCGCTGCTCCCGTCGCCAAACCCGAGTGGCGGTGAACAAGACGACAACTCGGCTGTGGCTTCGAAGACTGTTATGGCTTCGCTCAGCGAAGACAACAAGAAGACGCTGGAGAAGAACCTCCCGCCCGCGACGGCGACGGCGTTGGTGCGACTGTGGACGTTCGCGACGGCCGGACGACGATCGCTCGGCGACTTCTCCACGCACTTACCCGTCGTGGCCAACGCGTTGGGTGTGCCACTGCGCAAGATGGACCGCAAGAAGGAGCGCCAGGTCATCTTCGCGTATCGCCACGCGGTCGTGGGCGCGCTGGAGACCGTGGACGACGAGGAGTACGCGGCCGTCGCGGCGCTCGTGCTGCAGCTCTTCTTCCAGCAGACGACGGGTCTGCCGGCGTCCCTCCCCCGAGACAATGTCACCGTGTGTGCGATGGTGCTGTCGGCGTTTAAATCGAGTATCCCGGCAGCGGCGGCTGAGCGACTGGAAGAGTTCGTCGCGGTGGCGGCGCGATTGGCGATCGGAGAGGGCGACGACGAGACGGACGGTGCGCGGTGGCCGTCGCTCGTGGAGGAGGCGCGCGCGCTGGTGCTGGCCAAGGACATTGGAGCAGCGGCCACACAGGAGTTGGAGTAGGATTCTCGACAAGAAGGAAAGATGGGAGAAGCCACAGGATAATGGAGACAACGATGAGCGGCGTGAGTGAGAGGAGGTGGAACGCGCGGTGGCATGTTTTACTGGTACATGAAACTCGTGGGACGAGTATCGTCGTCTCTAAATCAACGGGAACGTAAATAGGTGGTCGGTCGTGTCTACTGGCGTGGAAGGGGTGAAAGCACTCAAAGGCAGAGCTCACGGGCGCGCGAACCAGGCCACCGAGGCGTCCACATTGCCGTACCCCAGGCCTTCGCACGTCGGCGACTTGTCCACTATTGTCCAGTCGTCCGCCTAGACCACGGAAACAAATCACAACTGAGATCCCCCTGTGCGACCCTTACACCTGCAACTTCGAAATAAACTCACCTTGGGGCTCATCAAGTCGCCTCGCGCGGCGACTGCGACCGTGGGCCGCACGAACGGCAGCAACACGGTCTCGTCGGCGTCGATGTCGCTGTCGTGGGCCAGCGCGTCGTCGCCCGCCTCCTCCTGCGCCTCCTCCGTCTCCACCGACGGCTCCTCCGGCATCTCCTCGTCCTCGTCTCCATCGTCTTCTTCACCGTCCTCATCGTCCTCGTCCTCTTCCTCCTCCTCGTCTCCGTCGCTCTCGTCGTCCGAGAACTCGTCGCTGCGCGCCAGCTCGCTGAGCCGCTGGAACTCGTGCTGGCGCTGGCGCAGCGCCGCCGCGTGCAGCGAGCGGAAGGCCGGCGACAGCTGCAGCGACGACGCGAAGGCGCCGTGGCTCAGCGCCGCGTGGTGGCCGTGCGGCGACGGCATGGACAGCGTCGTCGACATGGTGGTTTCCGAGTCTTGGTGGCGGTGGTCGCTGGAAGGAAAGTTGAAGAATGCCAACGCCGAGGTCCATGGGCGGCAGATGGAGGACAACGGCAACAAAGCAGCGGACGAGCGGACAGCGGATGGCGACTTGGCGGACGGAGAAGCGGAGAACACGTCAGTGTTTAAAACAGACCGCGACACCACGGCAACAGCGATACGAAAGGGAAGGGTGGGCGATGTGTTTGAAACAGATCGGAGCGAGTGGACGGCCAGCGGATAGGGGTACGCTGCTTGCCCTTTCGCAACCCTCCAAGATCGAGTCACCGGCGTCACCTCCTCCCCAACGGAAATGGCGGGCGAGTGAGTAATCGCTGTCCGAATGCGTCGACAGAATGCGGCGGCAGCTGCTGGGCGAGCGGATCACATCACAGGGCACCATGCCACGCACTGCCACGCAGGTGGCACCACTGTAGTCACTGCACGCACAGGCGGCTGCAGCAGATGGAAGAGCATCTCCGCATGGCACTGAACACTGATTGGTCTCATCATGGAGGCGGGCGGATGGTGAGCGGACGGCGGTTGGAGGGGTTTCGCCGCCAGCGAAAGCGACGTCGCGGACAGCTCCGCGCGTCATGGGACTGGTCGCTGGCCGGCGGCAGTGGCTGGCTGGCGCTGCGCGGCTTCGCTAGTGGGTGCACATTCCTGAAGTCGAACCGGCGCGCCGCTTCCTGCGGTTCACTGAGCCAGCGCTGCACGACTGCTACTCACACTCGACAGCACGCGCCTTGTATTAGCCAGCGTCGTGACAAGAGTCTGGGATGGTGAGTCTGATACTGTACCTAGAGGACGCGTCTGCCTCTGGGTCATGGCGGAAACATCGCCGCGGTGGCGTTTCGCACATCGGCGGCGTTCGCGCTGCCTTCCGACAGCCAAGCAGCCACGCAGCGCTACGCAACGGCCGTCTGGCGACTCGCATTGCGCCCAGTAGTGCGAAGAGTGGAACGTTCAACGCCGCGTGGTTTCCAAATACTGTAGTGACTTCAAGTGCATTATGGAGAGCTGAGACTCCGCAAACGGTCATGGCGACGCTGACGTCCTTAGCTTCGCTCAACGGCCTGTGAGCGCCAACGCAAGCGCCAGCGAAGCCACGGAGGCCACACACTCAGGCCCCAGTATGACGCACGGGGCATGTGATATGATCACTGCGCAGCATGCTCACTTGAAGCCATGTGGCGCGGATGCAGATGCGTGATTCGTCCCCACTGAGATTGACCGAGTCGAGGTGGAAAGGCGGCAGGGAAGCATGCGGAAGCTGGCGTTGACCGCAGTTGATGTGCCATGTTCATGATCGGGGTCGTCTGTCCACACTACAGCAACTGGCCTTTGAACTCCCAACCGATCTACTCTGGTAGCACGCCGTCGAACCGCGTGCTGCGACCGCCACTAGCTCGCGTGCCTGATATTCGCGTGCCTGTGCTGCTGCTGCTGCTCCCACTCGCCACAGAGGCGGCGGCAGTCGCGTTGTTGCTACCGATGATGGAAGCCTGCAGTCGCTGCTGCAGCGCTGTTCGGAAGTTCTTGGGCACGTCCTCTGGCGCGTGGATGCGGCGGAAGTCCACCGACTGGTCGTGGCGCATCCGCACGGACGACCGCTTGGGCAGCAGCCCACCCATCGCTCGCTTCTCCTTCGTCTTGATCAGTGGCAGTGCGTGGATGGCAGTCACACTCGTCGTGAGTGCCGTTGCTGCTGAAGACAGCGGTGCCACACCCGACGTATCGGCCTGCGCTGCAGCGGAGTCACCGTCGCTCGCCGGCCCTGAAACACTTTCTGATATCCGTTTGCTTTCGACACGTAAAGAGGACGATGTGGGCGTTGCTGTGAGCCGTTTCGATCGCGGACCGGTATTGTTGCCGATACCGTCGACGCTCCTTCCTTGCTGGGACTGCAGAGACAGGAGCTGCGCCTGCACTTTCGTCCGCGCTGTGGAGACCGCTTCATTCAGCGGCTGCACGGCGTGCTCTTGGCCATTCGTATCAATCAACGTGAACGTCTTCCGCTCCGGTTTGTTCTGTCAAACATTAGTTCAGTGGGACGGCAGAGACGTCTCAACTCAAGCTGAGCCACTTACCGGATCCACTGGCACGACGCTGATGCCGTTGACTTGGAACTGCGTCTGTTCCTCACTACGCGAAGCCACAGTGTCAGCACAGTATCCGCTAGCAAGAACCTCGACAGATACAATCAGGAAGAACGTACACGAAGATGCGGCCAATGTACTGCGTGAGCAGCGGCTGCTTGATCCACCCGGCCTTGCGCACGAACTCGCTCATCTCGAGCACTTTGAGCAGCGGCGGCTTGTGGCCGTTGCCGTCCCAGCACGAGATCTCGCCGCGCGTGACCTTGACGACCGTGATGATGTCGGTCACCTCCGCGGCGATCTCCCCCAGTCGCTGCTGGAGGAAAGGCAACGACGCTAGCGTCTCCCGCAACACGACGGCGCTCAGAACTTGCATGAAGCCCGTGCCGGCACTGGCGCCGGCGCCTGAGTTGTTGCTGCTTCGACGGAACATCGCTGGTAAAATACCGGATGAGCCCTCACTGGTTACCGACCCACGGCTACTGCCGCGACGATCATGTGTTGACGGCGTGGATGGTACGGTCGGCGTTGCAGTTGTGGCAGGCGTGGACTCCTGTCCCTTCTTGGCGTTCACGTTGGCGGCTCGTGTGCTTCGATGGCCAGAGACACAGACCCACACCTCTCCCGGCTTGGGCATCGAGTCTTCTAGCAGGAACGTGTCTCGAACAGTCTCGTTCCCGTTGAGAGCTGCAATGGAGAAGCAATGAATGAACTGGCGCTTAGTCACTGTCGCCAGCATCACCGCAGGCGGCACGCTCTCTCGCTGGACTCGCGTGCCAGCGTCTCCTTCGCCAGTCACGGCTGCTAGGATGCGACTTGCTTGCGTACTGGGCCAGATACAACTGGACGTCGTAGACAAGTACGTCGACGGCCGGCCGAGCTGCCACGAGCGGTGCTTCCCGAAGCAGCCGATCTGTACGCCGTCCAGCGTCCAGAGACTCACGTCGCCGTTGCCGCTAGCGATCAGCAAGCACGGCTCGTTCACGCGGACGTGCTCGATGAAATCCATGCCCAGAATGCGCGCCGGAGCCCCCGGCGCACGCCACAGACAGCATACTTCGAGTAGGAAGCCTTCGTGGTCGGGTGAGATCGTCAAGTCCCAGACTTTGATGTACCCGGCAGCGTCGCCCGTGACCAAATGCGTGTTCGTACGGTCACAGCGTAGAGCGGTCACGGCCTCGTCGTACGGATGCTCGAGCTTGACAACCGCGCGTGGCGTCATGGACCGATCAATGCAGATGAGCTGGCCGGTCTCGCCACTGGCAAACAGCATTTCGATCTTCTGCGCGTAGAACATCGTGTCGATGGAGCCGGCGCTCTGGTAGACGCGCGACAGGAAGTCGCCCGAGTTGATGGACCACAGCAAGATGGAGCCGTCGAGTCCAGCGGTCGCGATGTACGCCGGCGGGATGTACACGAGTGCGAGGATGTCCATGGTGTGGCACTTGGTCGGGTTGGACGCCAGTGTCTTGGGGTTGGGCAGGATGTGGATGGGCAGCGCCTCGCTCTCGTCGTTCTTGTCGGCCCAGATGAAGATGTTGCGGTCCCAGCCCACGCAGCACACGAACCGCTGGCAAATGTAGTCGCCCATGCCCACGCGCAGGTTGCGTTCGATGTCCAGGATGCTCGTGACCTCCTTCTCGCAGTACTTGCTGCCTTTCGCCGACAACGCTGACGACGCTTCCAGAAGCGCCGCAGCAGCCTCTGCGGCGAGGTTCGCGGTGGAACCCGTGCTGTTCGTGTTTGAGACACTGGTTCGACGCGCCCGAGGCGTGCGAATCTGACTGGCTGGGGCTTCTTCGGTTGGCGGTGTCGGTTCTACTGAAGCCGTCGCGTTGGAGGAGGATTCGGTTTGGTTGCTCGTCGTCGTCTGAGGTGGTGGCCCCACGGGTGTCGCGCGATCGGGAAACGACAGCTTGCTCTCCTTGTCGGTCTTTGGCTGTAGCCGCGTGCGCGTGGGTGAAGGCAACTCCGAGTACTGGCTCAGTGCGTTCGCGTTCTTGCGGCCTTCCAAGTCGACGCCAAACGTGGGCGGAAGCAGCATGATGTCTCTCACTTTCGCGCGTTTCCGTGGTGATACAGGCAGCGTCGTCACCGTGGCTGCCGGTGATGGTTTGGCTCCTTTCTTCGGCTTTTCGGTCGTCTCCTCATCGCCGTCGCCACCGTCTAAGCCCAGAAACGATAGATCATCCACTAGCGTCGACGTCGTCCCACTGGATACACCGCCACTTCCAGAGACACCACCTGAGCCAGAGCCACCACTTGCTGATCCACCATTAGCACTAGTGGAGCTCGTGGACGCTGAGCTATCTGCCTGTTTGAGAAACTGCTTGACGAGCGCGCCGTTGCTGAAGTTCCACATCTTGATCAGCGCGCCATCGTGGCTCCCCGTCAGCAGCCGCCGCCCTGGGTAGTCGAAGGAGATGGCAGTGACCGGATTCTGGCCGTGGGCGTTCGAGAAGCTGCAGATTTCGTCTCCCGTCTCCGCACTCCACGTCTTCACGATCGACTCGGCGCTCATCTCAGCCGTCACGACCTGGTGGAATACGCCGTTGTACGACGCCACGCACATGGGCTTTTCCTTGGCGGCATCGCCTTCTTCATCGTCGTCGTTGTGGACTTTGAATGGCCACCGCGTGAGATGCGTGGTGCCACTGACAAGACACGGCTGCTTGGCGTCGAAGAGCAGTGCAGAGATGCGGTTCTCCGCGCCGCCCGTGCTTTTGGCCTTGTCGACCCACGTCTGCAAGCACCGGTGGTTGCGGACGTCCCAGACTTTGAACGTGTTGTCGGACGCGACGGAGATGATCTGGTAGTTGTCGTCGTCGCTCACGAGATGCACAACCGACGACGTGTGGCCGCGCAGCGTCGCGACGGCGCGCTGCGACGAGTACGGGTTCCAGATCGAGATGTCGCGCTCCATGCCGCAGCTCGCGATGAGCCGCGTGGACGAGCACCACACGAGATCGAACACGCCTTTCTTGTGGCGGTTGTACTCGAACTTGACGACCATGCGGTCGATGTCGATGATCGAGATGTTGGTGTCGAGCGAAGTCGCGACAATCGCGCGCATGTCGTTGACCCACTTGACGCGCGTGACCCAGTCCGTGTGCTTTTTGAACTTGGTTCTCGTGGAAAAACCCTGCGCCTCAAGTGACGCACTGCCCGCCACGTTTGTCTGGACGGTACTGCCGCTGCCCCCCGAAGTCACAGTGCTGCTAGACGAGGACGAAGATGAAGACGCGGAAGCCGACGCGGATGAGACGGACCCACCACCACCAGAGGCCGCGGCCGTGCTCGTCGTGGAGCGCCCGTCGCACGCGAGCCATTGATCCGAGCAGGTCATGACGGTGATGCCGCCGGTGTCGTCGCCTATCACGAGCGCCTCGCGGTCGTCTGCCGGTTTCTCGACGTATTCTACACACAGCGGAATCGCCTGCCGCTTCGAGTACTCGTTGATCTCGCCGATGAGCGTGTTGGAGCCGAGGTCGTAGATCCCAAGTGTGCGGTTCATGGACGTGACGGCCAAACGGTTCGAACGGCGCATGACGCAGCAGTCGGTAAGCCAGTTCTTCCCAGTGGTTATAACGCTCTGGAACTGCATCGTGTGGGCGTTCCACGTGCGCACGCTGCCGTCTTTGCTTGCCGTGAGGTAGAGATACGGCTTGTCCAGTCGGATCACGCGTGTGATGAGGTCTTTGTGGTAGTAGGTTGGTCGCACAGCTGACGCGTCACTTGCTCCGGAGCTGGAGCTCAAGCCAACACCAACACCGCCGCCTGTTGCTCCAGTCGCGCCATTGCCGTCGGACGAGAGCTCCCCCAGTTTCTCAGGCTGGTAGGTCTCGTAAAAAGCGTTGTTGTCGTCGCCGATGAACTCGGCGGAGTTATCACTCCCACTGAGAAACATATACTTCAGCAGCATATCACGGTTAGAATTCCTTGCCGTCGTCCATGATTGCGAGCAGCATTTTGATTCAACACGATGACACGTACGTTTGTGAGCTCATCCCAGTCGACAGTTCCGTCCGAGTTGGCGTCGATCTTCTGGAACCTACACGTCAATCCAGCGACACATTAGCCTGAAAGCCAACACACCAGCCAGTGCGAATAGACGACGCACAGCTCCGTGAGCTGCGTCTCGCTCAGTGACGCGTCGATGATCTCGCGGAAGAGACTCACGAACTCCTTCTCGTTCAGGTCGCCGTCCGCGAACTTCTCCTTGAGCGACTGGAGCTGCTCCACGCCGATCTCGTCGCGCGAGAACACGGTCGCAGACTTGCGCTTGGACTTGTTCATCGTCCCACGCACTCTATTGCTACGGCCGTCGCAGTGGATCGGACGCAGACCATCAACTGCATTCCGCTTCGCTCAGTACTGAAGGCCCGCTCGCGTCCTTTCGGGATCCACCTCTATGTGGTTCGTCGCAATCGAACCCACCTTGTTTTGAGGCAAATGAAATTGAGTTTCTGTATTTTGATTGGCTACTTAGAAAAAAAGAAGCTTTTCGTTCATCCAATCAGATGATTACTTTCATGAACACATAGAATTCTAGAAAAAAGATGTTGGCTCACAGCGGCAGCTCGGATTGAGGAGGGTGGTGCATCTCCACAAAGAGTCTGTAGGTGCCGCCCCCCACGACGCCGCCACACACGGGGGCGATGACGGGGATCCAGAAGTAGTGGTTCCGCAGCGTGAACACCTGCGAGCCCCAGCCAGCGATGCTCGTGAACACGCGCGGCGCAAAGTCTCGTGCCGGGTTGATGGCGTAGCCCGTGTTCATGCCGAAGGCCATGCCGATGGCCCAGATGAGTACCATGAAGTGGAGCGGCACGCCGAAGGGACTGGCGGGACGGTTGCGCTTGTCCGTGATGGCGAACACGCCCAGCACCAGCAGCGCCGTGGCCAGGAACTCGGTGTAAAAGGCGGTGACGTTGCCGATGTCGGCGCTTGGGTACGTGGCAAAGTTGCTGCGTGTGAACGTTCGTTCGGGATCGACG